>JAHPZR010020439.1:105000-117500 GCA_019787425.1 Platygyra sinensis | reverse complement strand
TGTGGGAAATGTACGTCGCACTATTCATGGGCCAATTTCAAAATTAATAGGTTCGACGAATTATAAGTTCGACTTGGACCATCCTTGTCCAGTACTGTCGAACGGATGCGACCCGTGGATGGCTTGACACGACTCGTACGACCCGAACAGGTCGTGAAACAATGGTTTACGGGTCGTACGGGTCGTGGAACAATGGTGACCTGCATATCATTAGTAAGACAGCACTTCAACCTCGGCAGTACGACTCGTACGACCCGTACGGGTCGTACGGGTCGTGAAACAATGGTTCACGAGTCGTACAATTGGTGAACTGAACTGCATAGATATTTACATACTGATGATTTCTGTCGAACTTATACGACCCGTGAATGGCCCGAGAGACAAACATGCTAAAGACAATTGCATGTTCTTCGTTCTGAAAACGTGAATGCCCTACAGCGCAAAACACGATGAGTATTCCTCGTTCTCAAAGCGTGAGAGGCCAATAGTGTTACATATATACGGTGCTCTTCGGAGTCCTAAGGCAGGAGAGTGCAAAAGCGTTGTTCATTCTGAAAACGTGAATGCCCCAAAGCACAAAACACAATGAATATCCTTCGTACATACTGATGATTTCTGTCGAACTTATACGACACGTGAATGACCCGAGAGACATACATGCTAAAGATAATTGCATGTTCTTCGTTCTGAAAACGTGTCTGAATGCCCCAAAGCACAAAACACGATGAATATTCTTCGTTCTCAAAGCGTGAGAGGCCAATAGTGCTACAGATATACGGTGCTCTACGGAGTCCTAAAGTAGGAGAGTGCAAAAGCGTCGTTCATTCTGAAAACGTGAATGCCCCAAAGCACAAAACACAATGAATATCCTAAATATCTTTGTTTGACTGCGCGCGTTGTTTAGCATTCACTTGTAGCACTTGCGTGGCAACAAAGTCAAACAAAGTCCGTTGTTTGATCGATGGCCGATCGTATGTTTAAAAGTTTAAAAACCATCCACGGCTTTTACGCTGTAAAGTTTCAACCACCTGTAAAACCTGTTGAGCATTTCATCCTGGTGTAGTTTATGTATGATTGAGTCTAAATACCTTTGTTCGATCACGCGCGTTGTCTAGCATTCACTTGAACCACTCTCATCTACGGCTTTAACGCGCATTGTTCAATAAACTGCCCTCAAAACCATTTTTATTGAGTCTAAATGTATTTGATACATTGCGCTTGTAGTTACAAAAAACTTCTTTTGAAGACTGTATTGTTGTTTTCTTGCCACATATACCCACGCGTAATGTGTGGACTTATACTAACACAAGGTGAGAATTTTTTTTCCGGCACAACGCACCGAGCTTTCAAGATTTGTTTACTTGAAAATTCGGAATACGACCTTAACCTCAACTGCTTATGGTATCTTGAAAGATTCTCTATCACTATAAGAATTCGTGTGGAGGAAAGTATAAGAATTTGTCGTACGGGTCGTGGACTTGCATTATATAGACTCTAAGATAAAGTCCCTCTAATGGTATGCAGTTCACCAACTGTACGACTCGTACGAGTCGTACGGGTCGTGGACTTGTGTTTACGCTTTAAGTCTTTCTAATGATATGCAGTCCACCAACTGTACGACCCGTAAACTATTGTTTCACGACCCGTACGACTTGTACGAGTCGTACGGGTCGTGGACTTGTATCTACGCTCTAAGTCCCTCTAATGATATGCAGTCTACCAACTGTACGACCCGTAAACTATTGTTTCACGACCCGTACGACTCGTACGAGTCGTACGGGTCGTGGACTTGTATATACGCCCTAAGTCCCTCTAATGGTATGCAGTTCACCAACTGTACGACTCGTAAACTGTTGTTTCACGACCCGTACGACTCGTACGAATCGAACGGGTCGTGCGAAAAGGAAGATGCCATTATACGGGTCGTATCAGTTCGTGTATATTGGACAACCCTCACTTGGACTCGACATGTGCCATAGGCCTTCGACCTCTTACAAGCGTTGTCGTCTAAACCAAGTCAAGTCAGCACAAATTGCACAGTTTTAGTTTATTCAGCGCCGTGATCGTTTCTGCGCGTGCACATGGTATCTTGTACGCACAGAAAGGAGAAGCTGTCTTCGAACTGAAACGGTATCCCGGACTATGAGGCTTCACAAAGACAACTTACAGAACTGACCATTGTAAAGAGACAGAACGGGCAGGGATAGTCTTAAGTAAAACGAATCTAAATAATAAAACGACTCAAAGCTGTTTCTTCCCAATTACAACATTTATTGCTACAATACGATAGAACAATACAATACAAGTTCATTGTAGCAAGTTAAATATTATCGCGATAGCTTGTTGATTCGTCTTACCGCAACTTACAAACCTTTAATTTGGCAACTTAAGAAATTCAGTTTTTCAGAAAACGCCATCTGTTTAACTGCAGTAATCTGTGCATGTGCGTGTCTATCGCAATAGATTATGGCCAACAGAATATTAAACTTGTTAAAGCCAAGCATTCAGTAAAATAGTTATTTCTGGATGATGTTAGATCTACTCTGTTACGAATACCACCAAATCACCAACGGGGAAGTAAAGTTAAATGGTGCGGAATCTCAAAACAACTGCGGCTTTCTTCAAAATGGCAATTCCCGAGAAATGGAAATGCAAGGGATAATAGTAGAATACGGCGTTGTCTTTTGTTAGTTGTGAATGCTCTCATTTTCTCATTCTATTGCTTGTTTCCGAGACCTCGAAAGCCTAAGACGAAGCAGGTTTACAACACGATACTAATTCAAAGGAAGCACTTCTAAGTTGTGCTTAGCTTTTAGAATAACATGTACAATGAAGTAGTTTTTTTGTTATAAAAAAAGAAAGAAAGATTCACAAAAGTAACCTATTGCAACAGCCAGGTTAGAAGTACTGCTGCATTACGATCTATTCCTGGAACAAGTTAAGAATGTTGGTTAAAATATTGCTATTTTCTTCTCGATTGGCTTCTTGCAAATATGACAGATTCTTAGTTGCTCTGCACAGCTGTGACAGGTGCCATGGCCACAAAGGAAAATGATATTCTTCTTCCGTTCAACACAAATGCAGCACACGATGGATTCCTCCATCTTTCGCAGCTTTCCTTCCAATAACTGATATTTTGTTATCAGGGACTTGCTGTTGACTCCAATTATTGGTGTACCATCTGGAGGTTTAAGAGCACTTGTCAATGACTTAGGCAATAAAACCATTTAAAAATGTAGAACATTTAACACCTTAAGACAAAGATTGCAAAGCCATTAAGATTGCCAGTAATGCGTTTTGAATAATTGGGGTTTATGATGCTAAAAGATTGCTAAACTGGACGGTCGAGAAATATTCTTTGCCACCTGGTCACTGAACCAGCAGTAACAGTAACAGTAGCAGTAACAGTAACCTGGAACAAGCTTTTAACACCATTAAACACCTTTAACCCAACAGACAGCTGAGTAACACAGCTGATGGAGGGTTACTTTTTACAACAGGGGCGGATCTAGGGGGAGGGTGCAGGGGGTGCGCACCCCCCCCCCCCCCCGAGATGAAGAAGTCTTCTTCGTAATCGCTTTTAAAATTTGTTTACCTCATGCTCACCGGTCAGTGACGTCATTTCTTAGGGGTGCACCCCCTCCTAAGAAAAATCCTGGATCCGCCCCTGTACAAGTAACACTGTGTTTTGCAGCAACAGCACCGTCAAATTTAATTCATTTAATTCATTCAAGAATGTCAGTGAATGTCACTCGATACTGATTAAAGAAGGCTTTTAAACACCCAGATCCAGTTCATGACCTCGTCTAAGAAAATCATTCTCGAGAATGCATTGTATCACTGAGATAATTACCTTTCATTCCTTTCCCAGTAATAGTGGTTTTGCATTCCAAACATCGCTTTAATCGAGGCGCGCATTCTGTAAAGTTAACAGATCGACACTAAAAGTTATTTTTATACGGAAAAGAAAACAAGCAAGGAACAGTCATTTACGGCATTTTGTAAACGACAACAACAACAACAATAACAGTGAAAAGTCACCTATGCACACTACAGTGTGACCGCAGGGTTTAAATGCCACAACAGCGTCATTCTCCTCACATATCTGACACTGTGGTTTTTGTTCATTACAGGGGAGCAGACTTTCACTTTCTACAATTTCTTTAGCTTGATCCCTATGTTCCTCATTGCCATCAGCTTGTGTTTCCAGATCTGGACCTAACTTGAGGTCATTTTCTGCGGCTTCGTTATTCACAGCCATTGTGACATCTTCATCGGTGCTGTTGTTTAGCACTTCTGTGTACGAAAGGTCTTCTTGCACTTGATTAGTCACTTCCAGGACAATATTTTCCTTTTTATAAAAGAAATCAAATGAAGTTTGATAAAGTTTATTTTTACCACAATTGCTACCAGTCTCGCAATATGATTGACTAATTTGCCGTTGTCAATAAGAGTCCCGACAACACTCCTCGCATTGATGTGTCATGCAATACCTTTTTCAACTCGCGCTCTGCAAAAAAGCAATTAATGATGCATATCTTCTACCAGTCGCTGTACTTTTTTAATATAAAAAGGTCAAGTCTGCATATGGGCCAATATGGCCCACCGAGCCGGAGCTTATCCCGGTTTCTGTAGCATGAGGCGACAAGGAGTATTTCTACTCCCCCCTGGATGGGATGCTAGTCCATCGCAGGGTTACCCTGAGAATTAAATTCGCTAGTCCAGTCCCTGAACTCTCCTTTCTTCCCACCCCATATAAGGGCTGAACCTAGGCGGGCGAAAGAAGAGTCCAGGATAACTTGCATGCGCATCCTCAGAACGCCGCCACTTTTTTCCCCCAAAATTCGGGGAAAAACCATATTAGGAAGTACTTTCCAGATTTGGCTTGTGGCGCGATTTTCTGAATGAATGATAATATACAAGCAACATTTTCTGCATTATTATTCAACAAATTGTAACACTATCCAAATATGGTCATGATGCTCTCGATATCTGCCATCCGTAGGTAACCGATATCCGGCGTACGTAGCTTCGCACGTGGGGAGAAAAAGTGAAGTGAAAAAATGTCGACAGAAAGGTTTAAAAATGTTACAAGCTTAGAAATCAATTTTGTTATCAATTTGTTGAATAATAAAACAATTATCCTGCTCAATCTCGCGGAATATCGTCTGATTTTAGCCGACTCGGCCTACGGCCTCGTCGGCTAAGTATCAGACGATATTCCGCGCGATTTCGCAGGATAATTGTTAATTATTATTAGATTACCAGATTGATTAAAAATATGACAATTAATCACAAGGCAGTGGAATTTCATGCACCAGTTCCACGCTAAACCACATTCGATTTATTTTTTATCACAATATCAAAGACAACGAAAGAAATCTTTGCCAAGATTTGTTGACAATTCAACTTGTACGCGTCATACATTCCTTTCAAAAACTTTTGCAAACTCGCTCAACATACAGAAACAATACGAAAAAATGTTTGGGAAAAGAGTAATGACGCGTACTCGTCGTCGATAAGAGTATAGACCACGATAAACCATATATCGATTTTTACGTTTTTGTTTTTTTTTATGACAATATCAACGTCAGAGAAAATGTTTTCTTTCAGAGCGCGAGCTGAAAAAGGCATTAGAGAGTTTAAGCATGACGTTTACGGCAGACGGCGAACGGCAAAGGTCACCTCTGATTTTCTCTTCTTTTCTTGTAATCCTTAAATAAATCATACAAAAATAGAAAGGTGTCTCTTACTATTTACTGCAAATACAAATATTTTGATTCTACTATACAGAGAGCTGAAGACAGACGGCAAAAGTTTCATTTTTGCCGTTTGTCGTTTGCCGTAAATGTCATGCTTAACCTCTCTATTGCGCTACACATTGACGCGAACAGCGTGGTTGGGACCTAATAATTTTTGATTGGTTCGTTCTGACCATGCGCATGCAAGTCATCCTGGACTCTTCTTTCGCCCGCCCGAGTTCAGCCCCTATATGGGGCGGGAAGAAAGCAGAGTTCAGGGACTGGACTATAAATTCGCCGGTACCCATTTATACACCTGGGTGGACAGAGGCATCCTGAGAGTAAAGTGTCTTGCCCAAGAACACAACACAATGTCACCGGCCAGGGCTCGAACCCGGACCGCTCGCTCCGGAGTCGAGCGTACTAACCATGAGGCCACCGCGCCTCCGTTTTTAATATATATCTACCTAATAACCTGTACTTTTCAATACACTCAAACCTTAAAGGGGCTACGTCACGGTATTTTGAGTTATTTTGACCATTGTCAAAATTACCTTGAAATTGAAGAAAACATGAAAATAATACTTTACAAAGATGGAAAAACACCAAAGAGATCATAATAAAACATAAAGGAACAAGGATGGTTAAGGATGGAGAAGATTGACACGGATTACAAACAACGAAATTGAAAAGTTTAGGCTAAATTTTTCAAACCGTTTAACCGTGACGTAGCTCCTTTCTGAATAAATCGTGAGAGTTGAAACCAATATTAGGTGAAATGAAAACCCCCGATCAACACTCACGCTATTTAGATTACAATCGTTTACCGCTCCTTTACTTAAGACGGCTTTACTTAAAAGGGATTGACAAACATCCTGGTTGCTGGGACTAGATTCATTAACGTTAATTATTGAGAAAGATAAGTTATTTTCTTAACGTGAACGATCCGCCCAGCATCAACATCTTAGACGCAGGAGTAAATTCAGACGGGAACTAGATAAATGCAAACATCGGCCTGGCTTCTGTGCTTTGTAACTGGTAACTTCAAAGCTATATTATACGTGAAATGGAAACTCCTCAGAACTTATGAACTTTTCCTATTTCATGAATTAACCTGCTGTTATGTCTCACTTCATTGTAGTGTCATCTCTTTTCTATCCTACCTGGTATGAGGGCTCGCCGTCCACAGAATTTTCCACGATATTAACGTCCTCGTCCATCGCCACATTTACAGCACCTTGATCTTCTTTCTCCTCTTGATCCTGCCCATTTACAGCCTGAACAGCTTGATCTTGGTCGGTGATGTCGCCGACGTCCATATTTACTTCCTCTTGTCTATCGTTAGTTTCACTTGTACTTGATCTGTTACTTTCCACATCTGTTTGGGTCCCCTCTGCCTTGTTAGCTGAGTCACTACTGTTCACTTCTTGTCTGTTTGAGGATTGGTTTGTAGCCCCAAAACTTGGAACTTTCCTATTCTGTGAAGTCCTGATGATAAAAGAAAATGCAGAAATATTTTAAATTGACTTTGTGATAACGATACCCTAGAAGGCGCAAATGATTTCACAAAGACACACTGCTGTTTCTAGTACCCTCCGGATGCCGCGATCTCTCGAATGAGATGTTCAACTTCTGATCCTTGACATCTGTGAAGCGGGGTTTCGCCTTTCCCATTCATCTTGAACACATCAGCTCCGTAACTTAACAAGCAGCGTGAAACATCTGCGTAGGAACGACTCTGTCCCTTAACTCCTAACAATAACTGAAGACTAGGCTGAAGCAGGAAGAGAAATTGACGTGATTAGAGCATTGCTATAGAATATTTCTTGTCAATTACATATGTACATTTCCTACCGGTACGTACATATAAATTAAACCATCAACATCTTAACCTTGTAATACACTTGAAAAGTGAATTGAATGCGCACAATTCTCATCTGCAGGAGCCACAGATCCGTTAACTCAGTAGTTTCCCAAGTCATCAAATTGTCCGCTCACTAGCTCCAATATTCATTCAAGCATGCAACGTTTTTCTTGCGCACTGATCAGAAAGACACAATTCCAGAGGTAGAGTATCTTCTCTTTCCTTTCTGTTCTCTTTCTTCGCTGAGCACCGCGATAATTTAGTATTCGACATCAGGGATTAATACAAATTTGACCAATTCGCCTACCTTGACTCTTGATGTAAGTCTTGAACAAAATAGAGAAATTTACTTGACATCATTTTTTTTTTAATCGGTGTTTTGAACATGAAACAAAGACGTGATGTACCAGCAGACTTTTAAAGATATTGTTTGATACTTTTTTCAGTGCTGAAAACAAACTTAAAGTCACGTGACTAAACACACTGGTCACCGATTAAACTTACGGGTGAACAATTAAAGCTCATTACAATATTTTTTTTTCATACACAGCATGTTACTAAAATTACCAGGAAAACTACATTTTTTTGGTCAGAGTGGCTTAACTGGTTGACATCAGATGTTTCATTCACTACTTGCACAATACCATAATGCACCTCTTTTACCCCCTCAAAAATTTTGCATACTCATTGTTTGCAATTTCTCCTGGGACATGAACATGTCCCAATAGTAATCTAAAACAATGCCTATGCAAATTTTTGGGGGGTAAAAGAGGTGTATTATGGGATTTGTTCAAGTAGAGAATAGATAAAATAGAAGTCTATAGCACCAGATATTTACCATTTGACTCATGAAATCCGTTCCTAGGAAGGACTCTTTAGCCAGGGCAATGTGCAATGCTGTATCTCCGTCGTTGTCAACAGCATTTACATCTGCTCCGTGATCCAGGAGGATTTCAACCATGACCGAGTAACCTTCATCGGTGGCTACATGAAGTGCTGATTGATTTTCAGCTCCAAGAGTATTAACATCACACCCAGGCTTTTAAACAAGCAGGACAAGACAAGACAGCTTTATTACATTTTTGCACATAATACAGTACTGGCAGACCTGGCACCGCAGGAAGCAGAGGCTAATCGAGGCGGGCCAGGAACAAAAATAAATTTAATCTGCTCGCCTTAGTTAAAAGAAACGTATTACAGAAAAGGCAAAAGAAGAACTACTTAAGAGAAACTCGTATTGCATTAGTTCATTAAGGCTACATAGTTAATTAGAAGTATCTAGGACAGAACAGGATCGGAACTGAATAACGAAGTACAGCTATGATGAGTAAAAATTAACTTTTGGAATCTCTATAAGAGTCTTCAATTTCCAATATTTTTAACAAAATCATTTGTATCTTTTTTCTTTAAAAGTAGCTTTAGGGAGTGCCCTTAACTCGGTTGGTATCTCATTCCACAGTTCAGCACCAATTCTTGAAAAGGACTTCCTCTTAATTTCAGTATTTGATTTCTGGATATAGAAATTCTTAGAGACCGAGGGTCGTGTATTATAAGAATGGGTTTTCGCAGTTGGAACGAACAGGTCCTTCAGATTTGACGGCACTGACTAGTCATTACTTACGTCATGGATTGTTTCGGCTAGTAATTTGTAGGTAAATATGAGCAAAATGCGAGAAAATACGAGCATTCAAGAATAAAGAAATTGCGTGATCACGTCTATTCGAGAAATAAATAAAACGAAGGGCACGTTTAATTTTTGGAAAAGTAAAAGCTTATTTAAATGGATTTTGCTGGCTTTTTTAAAGCATTTTTAAAATTATTTCTCCAAAGTTAGCTTCTTTGTTAGCTGATGTACTATGTATGGGCAGTTAAAAAAGAAAAGTTAAATAACAATCATTATTTTTAACAAAAAGAAAATGCTTGTAAATACTATGTGTAGAGGGTTAACAACATAAAAAAATAAAAGCAAAGCCAAAAAACAAAAGAAAAAATAATAATTAGGCAAACTATGTTGTTTTAGAAGGATTTCCAGCCCTGATAAAAGCCGTAATTGAACGCGTGTAAAATTAATTACGATATTTTCACCGCAATGATATCGATGCCGTACTGTTTGATATCATGTTAGACCCCTTAAATGTACTTAAATTTGTTTGTATATGGAAAAAGAAAAACTTTCATTTAGCCAACCGAAAACTTTTGAAGAATTTTCAGAAATCTTTGGGAAGAGGTCGGAAGTCGTCGCAAAATCGTCAAAAACGTCGTTTTTGGTAGCGTTATACATTGCATGGCTGTTTCTAGATATTAAATTTCTATTCTCTCGGTCGTAGCAGTCGCTCGTGATTACCGATTTAAACACTCGAAGAAAAATTCCATGTCTTAGCGAGCCCATGCCTTCTCTCTATATTAGTTTTGTGAATAACAAAAGGTTTGTCGTTGTACTCTTAGGTTGAGGTTTCGTACGGGAAACAAAAACTGGAAGATAATTCCACTAATTTCTAACCTTGATATCTGTTTTTCCTTTTTCTTACCAAAAACAGTTTTCGTACACTCAGGTAGAACAAAGAGTGAGCTTACCTGCTGTAGGAGGATTTTGGCTATTTCACGGTGGTCATTAATTGCTGCAATATGAAGGGTTGTAAACCCGTCACTTTTCGCAACATTCAAGATATCGCCGGCTTTTGCGAGAAGCTTTTCCACAGCCCTATAAAGTTTAACACAATCAATAGCAAAATTAATGCGTTTTGTTATGTTTAAAGTGGGTCACAATTGTCCTTATTTCCTTTTAACTTTCGAGTAACTAATCACTAGAACTCAAGGCAAATCACAAATTTGCAATGGCGGCTGTGCTATTAAGATAAGTAGCCCTGATGTCTCTTCTGTACGAACGCCCGTAACTTAGCTGGATCAATCCGTTCTTTTTTATACTGACGACGTTCACGTAATGGGGCAATATTCACGAACATACCTCTTATTTCCTTTCAGAACAGCGCACTGAAGATAATTGAATCCTCCTCGATTGCAAACCGTCAGAGAGAGCCTCGGGTTATCTAACATCATATCCACCATGCTGTGCTTCTGAGTAGAGATGGCGTCATGGAGGGGGGTATCACCGGCTACATCCTAAAAGGCAATTCACGCGTGTTATTATGGAGCTGTTGGCATTATTTTAATCAACACTTATCCGAGCTAATTTAAAACCCCTAACTGTTAGATAGTAACTTAGCAGTGAGTCAGATATCACTTTTTTACTCTGTGCGTGAAGAGGGGTTTGGTAAAAACTGCGCAGAGTAATTGTGCATTTAATAAAAAAAATGAAATATGGCCAATTGTGCAAAGTTAAAATTTGGCTTGGCAGGAATGGGATGAGCGCTAGTTTCTCCCTGATTGACACATGCTATTTAAACAATATTTGTCACTTCGGCAAAGCATTTAGGCAACTGGACATTTTCTTCCAGCTTCTCCCATTTTACGTTCCACACCGTGATCGAACGCTCTGTTTGAATACAAACATACTGAAGTCACGTTAAACAAACCTGTAGATTGATGTTACACTCCGGGCACTGCGTAAGTATCCGCACAGCCATCTCATTATCTCTTTTCACAGCCAAATGCAGCGGTGTACTACTGTTACTGCTGTGCTGCACATTTGGGTCGAACCCTCTCTCCAGTAAAAGCTTTACTGCATCACCGCTTCGGTCCCTGAATTCAACAGACAGCTTCCGTAAATTACACACTAGATGAACACCGGCTAACGTGAGTTTCTTTTTATAAAGGAGGCAGCGTGTCCTGGTGGTGAGGGGGCTGGGATTTTAACAAATTTCTGTTCCATTTACCATTTTTGTTCGTTCATTTCAGTGTCCTAAATTAATACAGTAGTGCTGAAGATAAAGTAATTGTTTTCACTAGGTCTAAAGCCTAGAAACATAAACTAATTGAGGTGAGTGTATGTCTTATCTCGTCTCGCCTCTTATCGTCTTGTCTTATCCCTTAAGGAGCCCGTGCAGAATTACAAGCTTACAAGAGCTGTTACATTACCGTTGCTCAGGCGAAATTTAAAATATTAAACGTTTTTGTCAGCACGAGGATTATGGCCATGGCTTATGCACCAGCTACTGTAACCGCCTAAACATGCCCCAAGTTTTGCAGATCAAACAATAAATATAAAGATGCATAGAATAGGATCACTCGCTTGTTTTATTAAAACAAACCATGGCAACTTCAATTCACCAAATTCAAGTACAATTTTTATTCCCTTTACTTCATGTATATTACCTGTCATCTTTATGGTAATATTTTAAACAACTAGTTGTCGGCCGATTGTTGCTTGAAGTGGATTACTTTAGCAGGCTTAAGTTAAATAATGAACAGTTATAACCAGGACACGACTTAAAAGGGAGTGCCAACTTAAGTCGTATGCTTGTTAATGTATGACAAAAACTCACCCATATGTGGAGTGGTGCATAGCTGTGTATCCCTCACTATCCTGCGGAATAAAGATAGAAAAGCACCAGAGTTCAGTATTACATACAAACTTGAAGAAACACCGCCTGTGAATTTTAAGAATTAAAACCATTTCCGTCTATGAGAAGCGCCTGCAGGGAAACATGCATGGCAATTGCGTTCGCCAAAACAAACATGCAGTCCAAGATAACAAACACAACTACCCTCATTCCTTGCTGACTCATTTCATGCAAAGAATTAGTCACATTCATAACCTGAGGACTGTTCTGTTATGGAGAGCAATAAGGTTAGAAATGAGATTAAACTGGGTGCTTATATGATTGTGATCCAACATTTTTGTCCAATAAAACAAAATCATTTTTAATCAATTACCAGTGCAGTCCTCTTTGCACCTCTGTCCAGTAGTTCTCTTATAATATCACAGTGTCCCTCAT
>JAHPZR010020439.1:75000-102500 GCA_019787425.1 Platygyra sinensis | reverse complement strand
CAGGGGGGAGTGAATAGGGGTATGCAAATCCGCCGATCCTTGCCTTTTTTTCGCCAAATCCGTCGATCCGCCAAAATGTTTTGCTCAAATCCGAAACCACAACCACATCCGGAAACAGAAGAGTAAAAGTTCAAAGGTAAACTGGTAAATGTGAATGCCATTGTTAATTTCGCGCAAATAGTAAAGAATACAACATGCTTGATGACTATAACATAGTACAATTCCACTAACAGTACAATTATCTCACACCTGAGTTTAAATGAGCTTCGTTCGAAAAAAGTAATTTTTTGGATGAACCATTAACATACCGACCAAGGCGGAAGAAAGATCTATGATCCAAATTTCGTTTTGGACCCAGGTTTTGAACATCAAGACGAGCACAATCCGGAATCCCCTCCAAAATTCACACCTGATCCACGATCCACTGTGTTTTCAAAATCCGCGAATCCGCTCGATTTACCACAAAAATCTACAATCTGTGCGCTTTTTAAGGCCAAATCCATCGATCCGAAAACCTATTCACCCCCCTCTTCCAGGCTTTAAACATAATAACACCGAACTTTTTACTGCTCGCGGAGAAGATATGAAGAGCAACCATTAAGCAAGAATAAAACGGGTGAGAAAAAAGAAAAGGAAAGGCCAGGAAAACATAATTAGATCAGGGCAAATTTTGCCTTATTCGCATGTTTCAATGTCTTGCTCTTCGGGAAGAAATCGCTTTTTCAACAGAGTTGAGGCCAATTCGGCGTCGTTGCAGCTAAAAAAGCACAGTTAGCAGCAAAGCACAGTGTGTTAAAGGTTAGAGAGGGAGGAAGAACGATTCGGGTGCTTGGACGAGATTTATTAGTAACATTAACTACTGAGAAAGATAAGCTGATTTCTTAACGTCAATGATCCGCCCAGCATTAACATCTGAGAGAAAGCTTCCAATTTATTGAACCTCCTCATACCATTGAGATATTAGTTGAGCCGTTATACATATGAAGTAATATATCAAACACGAGAGACAGTGTTTCATCGGGATATCCAAACACCGAGAAGAGAGTTGAAAATACGACGCGCAGCGGAGTATGTTTAACGAAATTCGAGGTGTTTGGATAGCTGATGAAACACTGTCTCGAGTGTTTGATATGTCTTCTCAATCGAAACAACAACTAAGGAGTAAATGGAGAAGTAAAGTCTTTAAACCGGTGCTAATTAAGACCGGTGGTGGTGTTTCATAAGCCTTTTTTCCCCTTTCAACCCCTCTTTAAACTTACCAAAATTTCACTTAAATTCATGTGTACCCCGCCTTAAAGGCGGCGAAATACGAGATACAAAAATCCTCAACTTGTCGCGCAACATTGTTTCGTTGCAAGTTTTCGTCGATGTTTCCCGTTTCTCACCTTGCGTGATCAACTTGACCGGCAACAAAAACATTTGTTGCGGGTTGAAGAAATGCGGCGCGCTGATTGGTTGATTTGCTAGGGCACGAGCAGATTTGTTGCGTGACAAGTTGTGAGTTTGATGAAAAACAAGCAACAAAGCCAAAATTTGTTGCTCAAAGTCGGACCCGCGCTCTACTTTTCGCAACAACTTTCTTCAACCCCTCAACAAATGTTTTTGTTGCGCGACAAGTTGATCACGCAAGGTGAAAAACGGGAAACATCGACAAAAACTTGCAACGAAACAATGTTGCGCGACAAGTTGAGGGTTTTTGTATCTCGTATTTCGCCGCCTTAATGAACTGATTATTTGAAACTTGAACCCGCTAGTCGTTTCAAGGATGCGATAATGAATTGATTATTTTACGATAACTGCAGAAATTCACGCGCGCTCATTGGTTAAATTTTATTGTCCATATGCGGACAGACACATAAATTTGAAATTCATGCGACGCGTCAGCGAGCGAGAGCGGGCAATTCGACAATTTGTTATTGTAAAAAACAAATTGATGTCAGTTTTTAATGCGTCTGTCCTGTTATTGACAATGAATTTCGTCATAACATTGTCAAAGTAGTCTGCGGATCCACTCGGCTATCGCCTCGTGGATCCACAGCTACTTTGACAATGTTATGACGAAATTCATGATCAATAACAGGACAGACGCATAAAAAACTGACGTCAATTTGTTAATTCGAATATCGAACTCGCTCGCTCGATCCAACCTACTAGTCTTTTCTAGAATGCAATAGTGAATTGATTTTTCGAAAACGGAACCCGTTAGCTGTACTCTTGGATCGAGCGAGCGAGTTCAATATTCGAATAATCAATTGTTTATTGCATTCTTGAAACGGCTAGCGGGTTCAAGTTTCAAATAATCAGTTCATTAACGCAGTCTTGTATGGCGCGTTGTTAGGGTCAAAATTAAACGTGCTAACTTTTTGCAATATGAATATTTAAACAGTTCTTTCATATTAGGCATTACTTTCTAATTCCGTTCTTTTTTAAACCATTCATCTCTCTGCTACAGAGTTAATTGCGAATCAGTCTACATGAACAAACCTTGCTAAGAAATGCACCGTACACATTTTCTGCGAAAAATGCATCTTTTAGTTGTATACGGTCACGCACGAATGATTCAGGAAAGCGATGTAAGCTATACAATATCGATGTATGTCACTGAAAATTGATGTATTCTGGACGAAATTGATTTATGTTATTTTCAAATTTGTATTATTACGCATAACAATAATTTATTTAACAAAACATTGATGTATTCACGTTCGAAATTTTGTCCGCAAAAAACCCCCATAGGTTTGTTCATGTAGACTGATTCGCAATTAACTCTGTGGCAAAGAGATGCAATTAGAAAAAAAATGGTTTAAAAAAGAACGGAATTAGAAAGTAATGCCTAATATGAAAGAACTGTTTAAATATTCATATTGCAAAAAGTTAGCACGTTTAATTTTGACCCTAATAACGCGCCATAGTCTTGAGGGGTACGCTTCACTTATAGTTTGACTGTAAGTACAGACAGGAGCTGGATAAATATAAAAATCAGACTGTTTTTCTGCTCTTGGACTGGCAACAGCAAAGCTATATTAAAGATGGCAAGGAAACTCTTAGAGAACTTACGAACATTTCTTATTTCATAAATTAACCTGATGTTAAGTCATACTTAATCGCAATGTCATTTCTTTTCGATCTTACCTTGTACAAGGGCTCTCTGTCCATAGAATTTTCCACGATATTAACATCCTCGTCCATCGCCACATTTACAGCACCTTGATCTTCCTTCTCCTCCTGATCCTGCCCATCTTCAGCCTGAACAGCTTGATCTTGGTCGGTGATGTCGCCGACGTCCATATTTACCTCCTCTTGTCTATGATTTGTTTCACTTGTACTTGATCTGTTACTTTCCACATCATCTGCTTGGGTCTCTCCCGCCTTGTTAGCTGAGTCACTACTGTTCACTGCTTGTCTGTTTGAGGATTGGTTTGTAGACCCAAAACTTGGAACTTTCCTATTCTGTGAAGTCCTGATGTTAAGAAAATAATTCACAAATATTTCAGCGATCATAAAAGCATTTTACCAATGCAAAGTGATAACGATTCTCTAAAAGAGTCAAATGACTTCACAAAGACACACTGCTGTTTCTAGTACCCTCCAGATGCCGCAGTCTCTCGAATGAGATGTTCAACTGCTGATCCTTGACATCTGTGAAGCGGGGTTTCGCCTTTCCCATTCGCCTTAAGCACATCAGCTCCGTAACTTAACAAGCAGCGTGAAACATCTGCGTAGGAACGACTGGGTCTGTGAACTCCTAACAATAACTGAAGACTAGGCTGAAGCAAGATGAGAAATTGACGTGATTAGAGCATTGCTATAGAATATTTCCAGTCAATAATACACACATTCTCTGCTGGTAAGTACATACAAATTGAACCATCAACATTTTAAATTCTTAATACACCAAAACACCGTATTGAATGCCCCAATTCTCATCTGCAGGAGCCGCAGATCCATTAACACAAATTTTCCTTCCCATCACTGAGATGGTCGGCTCACTAGCTTCACAAGATTTTACCATCACAAGATTTTACCATCTCCGAGCAAAGGTTTTCTTGTGTACTGATCAGAAACAGACATTTCTAAACGCAGAGTATCTTCTCTTTCCTTTCTGTTCTCTTTCCCCGCTGAGTACCGCGATCATTTAGTATTCGACTTCAGGGATTAACACAAATTTAGCCAAGTCTCGATATCTGAACAAAATCAACAAATTCACTTAATATGAGCTTTTTAAACAGTGTTTTAGAAACCTGAAACAAATATGTGAAGTAGCGACAGTTTTTAAAGATATTGTTTGATGGTCTTTGATACTGCTTTCAGTGCTGAAAACTAACTTAAAGTCACGTGATTAAACACACACTGGTCTCTGAATAAACTTTCAGGTAAACAATTAAAGCTCATTGCTATATTTCTTTTTTCCACACTGAGCATGTTACCTTTGGGTGACTTAACTGGATGAAATCGGACGTTCTTAGATAAATAGAAGTCTATTTAAGTAATAGACCACAAATTTCTATAAACCACGCGGGATGTCCTATAAACCACAGAAACTTGTGGTCTACTGTTTTTTTAGCATAAATTTACCGTAGCCTATTGTGAATCCGTGAATTTGATTGGCTATATTACCGTTTTCTATCTGCTAATCAGTAGAAAACAGTTACGAATCAGTGCACATCGCGCATCGCGTTTGAACCTGATGTAACATAATAAAACAGTTCTTTTCTACGCGTTACTTGACATTTTTTTCTTTTTATGCAACGAGATTACGGTAAATTTATACTAAAACAATTAGATTACTCGCCCTCATTTTCTACGAGCGATAGCGCCTCGTTGACTATCTGCTCGTAGAAAACTCGGGCTCGTAGTCTAATTAAATATAATAACTCAGAAGCCGCGCGCTTTTTCCATGGGTTTACCGGCACAATAAACCATAGCTGACTGACCAATCAGAGCGCGCGAACTGACTTTATTATGATATAAAGCACTATATATTTACCACTTCACTCATTAAATCTGTTCCTAGCAAGGACTCTTTAGCCAGGGCAATGTGCAATGCTGTATCTCCGTCCTCATCGACTAAATTTACATCTGCTCCGTGATCCAGGAGGATTTCAACCATGGTCGAGTAACCTTCATTGGTGGCTACATAAAGTGCTGATTGATTTTTAACTGTAAGTGCATTGACATCACACCCAGGCTTTTGGACAAAAAAAAATCAATTGTGATAGCTAGACTTAATTTAAGACCTGTACACACAAATACCGCCAGGTTATTTCCTTTGAAAATTTTATATCTCATAAAAGGAATGTAAAACATTTAGTCATAACAACTATTTAACAGAAGAAGAAATGCATGCATGCCCTGTGTGTAGACTTAAATGGCATTCAATACAAGCATAGGCGTTGACGCTTTACAATACTTGAAGTGTGATAATAATGATTTTGTATGAGCGTGAAAAACAGGAAAATAATTTCACTCACTTCAGGGAATGCTATTTCCTACCCTTCAGTTTTGCTGAGTATAATTGCTGGCGAGCCCTAGTGATAGAGCTGCCTATTATTTACAATAGCGAGAAAAAGCCAAAATTTGTCGGATGCAAGATCGGAGACATGCGCAGTCGATTGTGTTTTTTATATCCGGCACGTGGAAATATCAATGGATTTCAAGCAATAGTCCCGCTCAGCTAGAAATCAAGGACACGATAAATGAGGTGAAATATGGATGTCTCTAATTACTTGTGAAAGTATTCATCAAGGTCATGAATGGTTTAGTAAAGACTCTTGAGGAAGACAAGAGAATTTTTATGCGCTTGGCTGCTCTATTATGGGAGCAATTTTTGCCGACTCGCGAATGGAGGTGCCAAGATATCGATCAAGTCTTACTTTATGAGATGATCACTTTTTTCTCAGCGTATTCAGCTGCCGACTGCAGCTTGTTGGTCTTGGGAAGGAAAAAAGAAGAAGGCGTTAAGGCTAACCTGCTTTTTATCTCGAAAGCGACTTCGATGCCACAAACAAATCATTCACAGTATTCTTCGCCACGTTGAGGCGTTAAATTTGATCTTCCACTCAAAATCTCTGCCCGTTGAGTTAAATATATAATTCGGCCATTGAGTTACATGTGCCGTCGGAGCGAAAGAAAAGCTTGCAATCATATTGTTCTGTGGATTTTGATTTCCTTTCTCTATAATGCGATTCATTTTCACTTTTGCTGGTAACGTTTAAGCATGAAAGCCGAGTAATTTTTAAAAAGAATGCATCTACTAAAGGCTTCCTGGGTCTATTAAACCAAGCACTAACATTGGTTTCGTTCTTTTCTTAACTCAAGAAAAGTATTTTGGAGCTCTGTTGTTGTTTCACAAAAGCACTTTAAAACTAAACTCGCTGGAAAAAGCTACACCAACCCTATTATACCGTTTATTTCAAATCGTATTATCAGTATTTCCCTCAAGCTATGACGCCAGCACCCACTTTCACATTGAAACTCCTAGTTTACATATACTTAAGTATAATAATCAGGACGTTTACCTGCTTTAGGAGGATTTTGGCTATTTCACGGTGGTCATTGACTGCTGCAATATGAAGGGTTGTAAACCCGTCACTTTTAGCAACATCCAAGATATCGCCTGCCTTTGCAAGAAGCTTTTCCACAGCTCTGTTAAGTTGAACACAAAAGAAGATTACATTCTTCAAAAAGGCCGTAATAAGACTAATTGTGCCACAGTAACTTCTATTGTTTAGTACTTGAAGTGTGATTGCTAACTAGGGACTTGTCACCCTCTCTCAGTGTCGGACTCAAACTATTTGTGTGGAAGTGCATGTGATTAGTTCTTTTAAGATTAATTAATTCTTTTATGATGGTTAATGTTCTTCTGAGAATTTACTTCCTATCTTTTATCGTGAAATTGTTGTCATGACGACCCAGAAACGTTGTTCGCTCTTATCGCTAGTTTTTACTTGTTTGAGCAAATAATAATATAATCAAGAGATAAAAATAATGTATTTTGTGATGTCTAAGTCGGGTTACACTTAAAACCAAAAAAAAAGGTTCTCGTCGGGAATTCTATAAAAAAGAGAGCGGACGGGCGCTTTTTTTTTTTAGTTATTTCCCACTTATGTATTATTTTCAATTGAGCGCTTTTTTTACCCTCCCCCAGGGCAAGTTGGAGTTTAAGAAATGCCAGGTGTTGATGAAACACAAGTTTGTTTTATTTTGATACATGGTTTAAACAACAACGTAATTGACCTATCCACTACGGCCTAGCGTACTTAAGCCTGAGTTCGAATTAAAACCCAGAAAAAAAGCAATCTCTTTGATATTTAGAGTTTTCTTTGTGCTCAATTGAGGAGAACTGGGTACAAGGTAAAAGTAACGCGTTGTTTTTTGTTACCAATAACAAATAATGAAAAAAAACAAAAAAACAAAACAAAAACTGAAAAAACAGAAAGAGGCGGGCAAGAAAAATGGAGCGGGCGGGGACGAGAAACATTTTTTAGTTTGTTTGTTTGGTCTTGTTTTGCCATTTTGATTTCGAGTAACTGACATCAAACACTCTATTAAGTTTGCACCTGAGTAATAGCCTTAATCTCTTTCCTTTACGAACGCGCGTCACTTCGATAATTTTTTACCTTGACAACGTCCTTTACCACATACCGCTTATTTCCTGTGAAGACGGCGAACTGAAGATAATTGAATCCTCTTGTATTTGAAACTGTTAGCGAGAGCCTCGGGTTGCATAACAGCATATCAAACATGCTGTGCTTCTCACCAATGATGGCGTCGTGAAGGGGGGTATCCCCATCTTTATCCTAGAAGCAATCCACCCGTGTCAATATGGGGCTCTTAGTATTATTTAAGAATAATTAAACACTTATTGGCGATCAATTAAAACCTATAACCAATAGTAGATTAGTAGTAAGTCAGAAATCATTATCTTATTATTATAATGTTACCAGAGGGTTTTGGTTAAAAGACGGTGAAGCGACCATCTACGTTTACTTAAGAAATTTAAGAACGGTTTTGTCACTGAGGCGATGAATTTAGGAACCGGGACACAAGCTAATCGAACAAGAAAATACTTCCAACTTCTCCCATTTGAACTGGCGCTCAATAATCGGATGCTCCATCCAACACTGGACAATAGAAGACTCGGGGAGACCGCTACTGCTGGGAAAGTTTGTTTAAATACAATTGGGGGTGTTTAACTTCTTAGCATAATGCAGTAGTCACGTAAAACAAACCTGTAGATTGATATTGCACTCAGAGCACTGCGTAAGTATCCGTACAGCTATTTCATTATCTCTTTTCACAGCCAAATGCAGCGGCGTACTACTGTTACTGCTGTGCTGGACATTTGGGTCGAAACCTCTCTCCAACAAAAGCTTCAGTGCTTCACCGCTTCGGTCCCTGAATTCAACAGACAGCTGTCCATAAGTCACATAAATGAACACCAGTTTTAACTGGTGTTCATTTATGTGACTTGTGTTCACTTTAAAAAGTGACTCTTTTGTTTTTTTGCACTGGGTCAAACAAACTAACCGAAATCAGAAACGACTCAAAATGGGTTCCCTATATACCTGAAATAAAATAAAAAGAAATGCAATTCTAATTCGCTTTTATTTTAATACACAATGATTAAGGATTGTGGTCGCAGGTCTAATGCCCCAGCTATTCCTAACAAAACATGCCCTTACTTCAATACTTCATATAACTTGAGTGGTTGGCCTGCTAATATAAAGCATAAACTCACGCGTAGGAGGAGTGGTGCATAGCTGTGTATCCCTGATTGTCCTGTATGATGATTGAAGACATAAAAGCATCACCGATAATTAAAACTGATAGGAAGTTTAAGAAATAGTTACACTGTACGTGAGTTTTGGTTGACACCACAGTTAGAACTCGTACGGTCTCGGTCTTTTTTATTGTTTGCCATTTCACATTTTTGCTTAAAAAATAATATCAATTTCAATTGATTACCAGTACAGTCCCATTAGCGCCTCTGTCAAGTAACTCCTTTATAATCTCACAGTGTCCTTCATGACAAGCTAAATGAAGGGCTGAATGGCCACCCTCTATTTCATCGATCTGGTAGGCAAAGCAGAAAAAAAACCCATTTAATTATGAAATGAACCATGATAAGTATTATTTCACAGTGAATATCGAGCACCAGTACTAACTTTGGACGCTCTTATTTCTAATCTTTCTACTCATTCAATACAGTTTAAATCGTCCAGAGATTCCTTTATTCCATGCACCCTTCAAATCCATGACGTTGTTTAAAACTGCGACAGAAGAAACCTTATAGATAGTTATAAGAGAATAGTTACTAACAAATGAAAAATGTGGCATACCATTGCCAGAAATAATGGACATTTCACGCCCGTGATTAATTGTCAGCGGCATCTCATTTTCAAAATGGCTGACAAAAACTATCGCAGTCAGGGAAAACGTGTTCCCTACGATATTTTAAATAATTTGAGCTCTGTGGATCTGTTTTACGAAGAAAAAAGCGAGAAAAAAGCATCTTCAAAAAAAATTTTAGGTATCTACCAGGGCGAGCGGCCGATGGCAAGGAAACAAGACGCAGATGTGCTTAAAACTTTTCCTCACTAACACATGCATTCAGCCCCGTAGCTTTGAATAAACGTATCATTAACGAATGATGGTATCACTCCATCCTTTTAGGGAACCAAATTTCTTGTTAAATGGAAAGGGTACAACTCATTTGAGAATACCTGGGAAGCTATACTTTGTGGGCCGGTGTGTTATAATTTTCCCGCGTTTTATTTCTATTAAAACCAAGCCTGGTATGCTAATCGAGGACTTTTAGAAGCCTAGAACTTAGTTTACAAACAAAATGGCGACTGGATGTAGTTTGGGTTTGCGAAGCTTTTCCTTTTGCCAGTCCAACCAAAATGGGTCGTTCACAAATATGGCCTCCATTACAGGACTTTAGCTGGAAAACTGAGGGAAATAATGGCCTGTGGAAGTATTTTGCAGTACAGAAATCATCCTTTTTATGGCTGTTTAGGAAAGATCTTACATCGCAGACGTTATATCGAGTCGGGCAAATTTACTTCATTGAAGGGTTTATCCTCTAATCGACGAGTACTTCGCTCGACTTCAGCAAGATTTTAAGACAATGTATGAAGAAATGGAGCGTACAACGAAGGATGAAAGTGGCAACTTCAGGAAGTATATAAACCTACTTTAAATTAGCCGCTTTTAATCTAGATGAGAAGGTTACACGGTACTTATCATGTTTCGAGTCGGGCACCGGAGACCCGTAAGCTCACAATCGATATATTTGAACAAGTTTTCTTTTCTCCATACATTTTCTTATACGATTTCACAGCCATTATGGCCTGAGTGCGCAGGCGCAACCGCCATTTTGACCCAAATTTCTGGCAATGATTGAAGACCATTGAACACACAAACGGTCCTACTAAACTATGTAGCATAAATATACCACTTCTGGTTGAGTATCAAGGATCTCTCTGACTCTTGATAATTGGTTTGTTTTAGCAGCGTGAACGAGACCTAAACTTCTTTGTTCACTGGCTTGCCGTAGAAGAAAATCTCTGAAGAGACTGAAGAATCCTGTTGAAAGAGAAAGCATCAATAGCAATTAATCGTTAACTTATGAAACGCTACTTTACATTTTTTTTGAAATACGGTTTCTTCACCTAATGGATCAGCTTCGTTGCTTTCATCATTGCTGCCCATTCTCTGACTGGGTTCTGGTTCAGTGACGTATGTCACCGCTGCTGGATTGAACATCCATTTGTCACCTTCCACTAAAGTTAGGATATCACCGTTTCCATCAACCTCAAGGACCTTACCCGTACGACCAAGGATCTGCAAATATAAAATCCAGATAGCTCAATATACTCTCGTATATCATGTAAGTAAAAGGTAAAAATCTCCAATAACCAGCTTCAATATCAAATGCTATCAACATGAGTACTTCTGTAGCGTGTCAGCTGAAGTTGCATCTATCTTGCCTAAAGCAGATTGCCATTTTGCGTCCTTTATGAAGTGGAAAAATGCACTTTCCGCTTTACTAAGGTAAGTGAAGTGGAGGTCTTCTTACTTCTAGAGCATCAATTGTAAAAATTCGTTTGGCTTTCACAAGATGCACTCTTTGTTATTACCCTCTGCAGCACTCGAAATATTTAGACTACTGACACAAATAATAAACAAGGTATATTTACAGATGGTTTAAAAATTATCCCGATTTTCAAACAAGGCTCTCGTTCCTCATGATATAACTACCGACCCATTCTATTTTGTTATCCAAACTAGATGGTATACGAGGCAATGGAAATCAGTGGTTAAGGTCTCACCTAAGCAACGGCAATAAAAGCAGAACGTTTTTGTCAATGGCGTGGAGTCTAACTCTCTCTTAGTAAACTCAGGAGTGCGACGACAAGGGTCGATCTTAGGTGCTTTTCTCTCTCTAATTCAGATAAATGATTTTGAAAAAGCAACCAACTATTTTTCCCTCAGAGGATACTTCTTTAACTGCAACTGGAGGATAAACTCTGAATTGCAACGTATTTATGAATGGTTTTATGCTCAGACAGAATAATCCTGAATTTAAGTCAGACAGATTGGATTTTTAACCACGACAAAAAAAAGATTAATTTTAATTTTTATCCTCTTCTTAAATTAGCAGATCAGTACCTAGAAGAGTCTTTTAGTGTTAAATATTTGAGGCTTATTACTGATTGTTTCTTGTCATGGCATGACCATATTGATTTTTAGTAAAATAATCAAAAGACTGTAAATAGTATCGCTTAAAAAAAATACATGTGATATCACAATCTCTCATAATTTATAATGCACTTGTTTACCCCTATCTAATTTATGATTGCGTACTGTGGGTTAATAATTACGGAGCGCCATTATTTGAGATTTCGAAACAAAGTTGTTAGAATTATCAACTATGTGCCACTTCTTAATCATGTTACTCCGCATTATGCAAACCTTGGCCTCGACAGACATTGAGCTTCCTGACATTCTTAAATTATATGCGTGTCAACTATTTTATGATCACTCAATTGATAAAAAATCGTCGAATCTTTTACTCTATCTAGTCTCCACATGATCTGACAACATAATTACCCTACTAGAAGTGCTTCCCTGTTTCCTATTCAGTATTAATCGTAGCTATAACAAAATTTTCTAATCTGATTGCTCATCAGCAGCCCCGATTTGAGCATTTATTGGACAGTTGCACGCGTCATGCCCGAGTAATTGGACAGTAGGCGTCATCAAGTGCGTGCTATTTGCACTTGAATGGGTTATCTTTTACAGCATCTATAGCTTAGAGGTTGCCGGAGTATATTAACTTGGCAAATAGTTTATAATACTGTCATATTCTTCTCGAATTTTGTTATAGTTACGATTAATTAGTGATAGGACTTCGTGTCGAGTACAATTCAGGGGTAATCGTGCTCTTAATTTTAAATCGGCCGATTACTCCCTGAATTGTACTCCACTCAGTCTTGAGTTATTACCATTATTAATAATCCCAACATTATATTTTTATTTACAGTGCGCTTACTTTTTCCTCTCTTTTACTAGTTTTCTTTTTGTCCTAAAATAAATGCACTTAATTAAAGGGTAGATACTTACTTCACTATGTTTTGCACTTTCCACTTTTTTCACTGCATCTATTTTGTTAAATATATCATATATCATTACTGTTTTACACTAGTAGCTGCTTGTACTTTGTGTACCTAGTGGTGTCGGACTGGACAGTCAATAATAAGCCATATTAACTTACTGAAATCATTGCTTCGTTCCAGCCACCATGCCCTTCTTGTAGTGCTTTAACTAACTTTTTGTCACTTTTGACTACGATCTCATCACCACGCTTGAATTGCTGTATCTGTTTCAAAACATAGACAGAACCAGCGTTTATAATTATTGCGTACTGATTACCTTCTCACCTATAAACATCTTAAAATGAAGTGCTATTTTGCACTGCTTCTGTCCATCCATGGCTAGGAGGGAATACCTATTTCAGAGTGGTGGAAGAAAAAACAATTGTCGAGGGCGCAACCTTGTCCAAAACCAACAACATCCTGCATTTCTAATAAGCAACAACAAACAGAAAAAAGAGAGAAGGAGAGCGAGGACCTCCCCCTCTCCTCCCCACTTCCATCAAATCTATTCAGGCTGGCTTAATGTGCTCAATATGCCTCAGCAATTATTGAGATTATTGCCAACTTCGAATCTTGCCATATGCATTAGTTTTCTCACTTTCAACATTCTTAACCTTGGACAACTGAAATTGAAAATGAAAACAAAGAGAAAGGTAACTTTGCAACAAGAAAGCAAACACCAAATTTGTTTCCCAGCGACACGGTCCGTTTTCCAGAAGATCGATTAAATTGATAACAAACTTCTGAAATCAGTTTCGAATGCCTGAAAAATTGTTCCATAGGCTAGATCAGGTCTATTTATAGGTGGTAGCTACAAATCATCTTCAACGTTAAAGCGTGTAAATTACCTTTGTCAACGCCGCCGGATTGTAACGCCATCTTGTGTCAGGATACTCCACAACAACATCACCATTAGCACAGAAACCCTGTACGACACCGACTTTACCGATAAACTATTTATTGATAGAAATAAAATACGTAAGAAGCTTTTCTAGCAAAAGTAATCTGAACATGATATGTTGACCAATTCTTATGTAACGAGTGTAAATAAGATCCAATTAACAGCAAAAATAAAAACAAAATAATATGAATCCCTGGAAGAGAAAAAATGCTATCATTTTAATTATTTCATTGTTTATTAGTTTTATTTCTCACGGAAATATTAGCGAAAGTTTAGACCGAAGTCGGAGTGTTGTAAACGAGAGTTGACTGAGAGCGTTTTCTTTTCATTAAAAAGACAGAAAGAAATAAGCTGCCGATTTTATACTCCGTAGTGACAATAAGAGTGCAAATGTCGAAAAGCAATGTTAGGAGAACTACATATTTCGGTTTGGGCTCCCAAGTTCTTTCAAGAACGAAACACAAAACGAAAACGTTTCCAACGGACCTTCTCCATGTCTGGGTTCCAACCTCCATGGCCAGCGGATAACTCCTGAAGTTTTTCTATGGTCATCTGCTGGACCCAGACATTGTCACCAGTTGTAAATCCGTTTTGAGACTTCTTGAGCTGAACTATCAGAGGAGGCAGGTGATCCCTGTAATAACATCCCCCAGCGGCTGGCTTAGAACACTTGACATCAACCTGAAATGAAGAATTAAATTGTGTCTTCATTCCACAACGTGTAGCAGATCTCGCGGATCCAGACCTTAAGCTAAGAGAGCGTATTGGGCAGGGAAAGGGGGGTGGGGGTTGTTTGCTTGCTCTGGCGGCTTTTATTTCTTCTGTGATTTCATTTATTTTTGCCTAATTCCCCCCCCCCCCCCTCCTTCCCCTCTTTAGATCCGCCAGTGGCTACTAACGAACGATGTTTTCTTTTTAACCACAGGTTTCATGTCATTGTTTTGATTCAACAAAAACTCATTTTTTTAAATCGGATCCAGAGCCGCTAACCTTACTTCTTATAGAAAAGCTGTCCTCGTAGTTAAAAAAAAAACAAAGAAACAAAAACTGTCTTAAAAGATGTGTCTCTGTTGGTACATATTTGTTTACAATGTGTCTGTACATATAACTGCAAAATATAGGAATACATCGTTTGGTTCCGGGAATTAGGTTGCGTAATACACAGGTCCGAGGTTATCACTAAGAGATAAAACTAAATCATACCACAAATAAAAGATAAAGCTCTATTGTTCTATAGTGGTTGCTTTCAAATTAGCATTGTTACTCTCATGAGAAGAAGCTCTATTGTTCTCTAGTGGTTGCTTTCAAATTAACATTGTTTCTCTCATGAGAAGATTAGCTAAGTCAAGGCAAAACATAAAAACATGAGTACGACTAGAAAATGATGGAACAATATCCCGGTCTTTGCGATCAAAAAAAAAAATAAAAAACGGCAAAAAAGATAATAACAAACGCACTTTTCCATTTGTTCCAAGTCTGTATATGTTCCCTTTAGGTCCATTCTTCCAAGCCACGCGAACAGCATCATTCATGTTGTCATCACTCCATCCCGCGATCTCAGTAACTTCGCCCTCCATTTCGGAGGTTCCATCTGATTCTTTCCACTCCCAGTCTGGCCCCCTGATCACCTTGGCACCTTTAAACATCCCACGGGCTTCAACTTTAAAGGATCCTTGTCTTGTTCCAACGGGTACACTGTTAAATTTCCCAAACATAAATTTAACTTAGCAGGCTTTCAGTGTGTTAAGCGAAAGTAATATTGTTATAAGATTTACCCTGTCTTTCAATTCTTACGTAAAAGCAACCGATATCTTAAACTGTGTTTGTCTTGATAGTCGGTACTGTACCCTAGTTGTGTACTCGTTTTCTTAGCATAGGGCTCTGATAGGACTAATACGGGCCTTAAAGAACTGGGCTAGAAATGACCTATTTTATCAAATACGAACTCGCGCTCTCTTATACGAGATAAAGCAATAGACCTTTTTCGCTTGTACATTTTGTTTTCCCAATACAGATCATGTGACGATACTCAGGAGATTTGACCCTTTGTTTTGTTCATTAAAAAGGGTACATGCAAGCATGAATATGTCTGCATGTAGTCTTTTTAATGAACAAGACAAAGGATCAAATCTCCTGAGTATCATCACATGATCTGTATTGGGAAAACAAAATGTACAAGCGAAAAAGGTCTATTAATTTGCTATTTGAAATAATCACTCTAACTACAACAAAGATTCTTTTGCTGGTTTCTTAATCTAATTTTCTAAGGTTTTGTTTATGGCTTTTTGAAAATTACAGTAAATAAAACGACCAAAATTAGCGTTCATTTCGTCCGTTGATGAAATGAACGCTAATTTTGGCCGTTTTATTTACTGTAATTTTTTTTTTCCAACCTGTACCATATATCATTTATTTATTCACTCTATTACTCTTTATTTACCGATATTTTCAGCCTATAGTTTTGTGCCATACATTTGTTTCTTTTTGTACTATATATAATATTACCTACTAGTTAAACATTAACTGCCATTGTATACTATAATTCAAATTTAGAGCCGTTATTTTCTCTGTATTAGTACTGGCCCTGAAGAAGACTAGCTCTGCTAGTCGTAGTACCAGCCTTGCTATCAAGTGACGTCTGGTACGTGAATTTCTACAAGACGGATTCGGCAACGGAGTGACCAAGTTGTTTTGTTCGACGTTGTGTGGTTCTCCTGCATTCAATCGTTTGTTACTTAAAGTTAACCTTGCACATACTGCATAGTTTTTGCGCATGTGCAAGATTTTGATTTTTGGACAGGCGGTCGCAAATTCAAAGATGCGGGAATGGTGGTATATAGCTTTCATAAATCTGTTTGCATCGTCCCAATTAACTTTGGCTTTGCCATAAAACTTCTCAGAATCAAAGATCAGTGCTAACAGGTTCTCATTAAATGTCAATTTGTGTGTAATCGAGACCTTTCGGTGTTAACTTCAATGCCGTTTGACGGAACTTCGAGTTTAGGGAAGTATTATGACGCTGCACGAGGAAGGCTTTCTCCCGCAGCTTTCAGAAAGGTTCAGAAAATCGGGAAAAGACTGAGAAGTAATGGAACCAGCAACATAGCAGGATTTTTGTAAAGAAACCGATTCACGAGGCTTGGGAAAGACTGAAAGGATCGTTCTCGTGCGAGCGTTTCTTTGTTGAAATTTTACTCGAGCAAGCAGACCTTTATGCACCAGTCAAAGTAAACCCCGACCCCCCCCCCACCCGGGATATGTGGGGCTTTAGTGGGGCTTTATCATGTTATTGGCAGCTCTTTGAGTCCCCACTACGTGGGGGATTCGCGCGTTTTGTCCGTCTTGTCCTGAGGAATGTGGGGCATTAGTAGGGGATTCGATCTAATCCAAGATGGCGGCGATCGTTCCTGCAAGGACTTCTGGGTACATTTCAGCACATGGGATCACTCAAGATGGCGGATACAAGCCTTGACAGGTATTCGTGGAATCCGTTTTGTTCTTATTCAAATCAGTACATCGATTAATTTAGGGCATGAATTAAAGAGGGCAAACACTTAAGGTATCAGTATACCCCAAATGACAACCTCGCGTTGTCGCTCTTTCACGGTCGCGCGTTTCATAAAACCCCCAATAAAGTATATATTTTCTGAAAGCTTAATAATTGCAGATTTCGATAATTACTTGATTTAATTCAAGAAATAAAACCCTTTCCTAAAATAGTGATCATTTCCCAAAAGTATGTAGTTTCACAAATTGAGTTCGTTTCCGGTCAGAATTTAACGGGAGAAAGCGAGCGACATCGCTACGTTTTCTTCACACCTTGATCTAAAAAACCGTGTCGGGGAATTTTGATTACTCGTCTGGTTTGTTTTTTATACGCTGTTAAACTTTAAGTTTTTAAAAAACACTCATTGCCTTTGCTTAAATGCTCATTACTTTCGAAGGAGTCAAAAAATTAAAATTCCCCGACACGGTTTTTTTGCCACATTATCGGGCAACATTCTTGCCAAATTTCAGCGAAAATGGATGAAAATTGGCTGTAAACGAACTGGAAACGTGCGCCTCATTTGATGAGATTTTAGTTTTGAGAAATAACGCAAAATACACTTTAGGGCGGTTTTTCCGGTGTGGGGAGATTAGATCTCAAATGATTGAAAAGTAATTACCTGTTGATTGATAAAGTGAGGGCTCTTCTTACATAGACAATAGGGCTCGCATTTACAAGTCGGCCCGCAAAGCGGTCTCAAATGGTATTTACTGGCAGCAAATACCAACAAAGCTCCCTGTTCCGCCGCTCCACTCACTCACTCAGATCGAGTTTTGGAACGATGCTGAAGGCAAAATCTACTGAAGAGATCCAAAAAAAGCGATAGAGGAAGTAACGCGGGGAATTCGCACGGTGAATCCGCGAAAGAAACCATGCTTAAAGAAATGAGAGAATCAGGGTAAGAACGCTTCTTTTACACGTTGCAGTAGTAGTATTAGTTGGCTATTCAGAATTTCAGCGAAGTGCGTGTGTAACTTCGGGCAGAGAGAATCGGCCGTGTATCTGCAAATCGGCCGAAAGAATATTGTAACAGTTTTCCACGCAAATGTGGCAAAGCTCGGCGGTGCTTTCTGAATCTTCCGCAAACGAGTACAGATAAAAACCTTCGGTGAATCTTCTACAATGACATGGCGTCGTAAAATGCTGGCATATTTCGGTTGTAAAAACTGGGGCCTCGAAGGCGAACGGAGCGGCTGCGACCCAAAACTATTTAGAAAACACGACAGCGCACATTTAGAAATAAAGGAGGAATGTAAATGGAACAGTTAGAGCGCTTCAGCCCATTCCTTATTAAATGCTTTCGAGGTTTTCCGTTTCGGTGCCTTCTTCGCATTTGAAAACGGACACGATCTTTTGCGTTTCTTTTTTGAAGACATCTTCCACCAAAAACAAATCGATTACGCGTGACAGACAAATCAGTAATTTCGCAAAACAAACCATGCCGCGGTTTACGTGACTTTCAATGGCATTTTAGTTGATAATGACAACTTGTTGACAGCTTCCAATTAGAGATAATTTATTCATAGAATCGTTTTTCCTTTATAACTTTGTCTAGGAGAAACCTTTTTTCGCGGAACTTTTTGCATTTAAAAGAACTCGATGAGATGTACATGGGAATACCAAAAACTAAAATTTGGCAAAATAATCGATTTTGGGGTATACTGATACCTTAAATGTTGAGATGCCGATGAAGTTTTGTTTTGCTACTTCGTAAAAAGAAGTAAATTCGCTCGTTTAATAATTGTTTGCATGATTCCTTGTAGGTGGAAAGCCTTCCTACGTAATGCAGGTATAAAACAGGAGTTTGTGGAAGAATACTCTCAACTTTTTGATAAAAATCGGTATGTTTTTTTATGCATGTTAAATATTAATACGATTGTATCGAAAAATATAATCTGCCCAGCTTAATTAAGAAATGCTGCATCGGAGATTCAAAGTAATCCTGTCTGTTAATTCCTAAACGAGAAGAACAAAATAACTATTCTTGATTTACATCTGCGGTATTTATGGCGCAAAAATAAGCCGCTTTGTTTTATTGTATTATTTTATTTATCTAGAATGCAAGAAAATATGCTCAATGACATGACAAAGGAAATTCTGAAAGACATTGGCATTGTCGCAGTTGGAGACATGTTACTGATACTGAGACATGCAAAAAGGTGGGTTTGTTTATTTTCTTTGCCAGAAAACAGAACTTTTGCCAGTCACTGAAGCGTAATTTTGACTGCCAATTTGTTGCAATCTTTCCATTTTAGCTGTCAACATCATCTGCAAGTCCTGCAATTACAGATGAAGAACAGAAAAAAGACAAAAAGGTTTGTGAAAGGGTATTTGTTTTAAAAAAGTCTTTCAATTTATAATAATTTCAATAGCAAGTATTAATGAGAGTGTGCATTTATTCTTGTGAAAAGAGCTAATGCCTTTTTCGTTTTAAAATACACCAGTTCAGGATAGTACATCACATGTACCACTTGTAAATTCTCTGGGCAACATATCATGAAACTTGAAAGCTGGCTGGAAAATAATAGTTAACCCTTTGCATTTCAGGTAGCATTTCAAAAGCAAACGGTGAACATGAATTGGGCTTTTGTAATTAAAATCATTATACTTCAAACTAATTAGCTTATTAACTCTGCCTAAAATTTTGTTAGGCATCAAGACATGAAACATTTTTACTCAAGTTGGAAACTAAGGAATAGACCTAAAAGCTATGGAAATTCACGAATTGTTTTTCCTAGTTTCTTTGTGAATCCTGTGTTCATTGTTTTTCCTCCATGTACTTTTAAATTATGAAAGATAACAGCTTTTTAATTTCCTTGTACTTTTTTCCACTCCTATAGAAGTCCAACAAAATAGCTATTGCATTTGCGGTGGAGGTGAATATGGGCTGATGATATGCTGTGATGGGGAGAAATGCCCAATTCTGTAGTACCATGCTGACTGCATTGGCCTTTCTGAAGAAACTGTGCCTGCTGGGTCTTGGTTTTGCAAAGAATGTGATCAGTAGATATTGCCATCTGTTAAAAGACAACCTTTGTGAATGTTGAGCCAGATGTAACCTTAAAATAAACTGACATTGTTAAAATTTAATTCTGCTGCCTCGTGAATTTTTCAATCACAAATTAATCAGGAACATCTTCAGTTGCCCCAGGGGGTGAGGCATTTTCTTCTATTTCCTGCAAAATATTTCTCCACATGGTGGGGCATTTTTCACTTTTGGCACGCTACTAAAACTAATCCCCACCTATATCCCGGGGTGGGGGGGGGGGGGGGGGGGTCGGGGTTTACTTTGACTGGTGCATTACTGGTTGGTTTTCTTTCTCGATATTCAGACATTCTATCAGGTTAACGTTCTCTTCGCTCAGGTATACTCTGTGAGATTGACTCCGATTTATTTGTTTTTAGCTATCAGGACAGTTTTGTAAATATCATAAGGACTCGCGTGTATAAAGTCAGTAAAATTTCCATCATAGCAGTTCACATCAGCATATTCAGGCTTGTTATGAACCACGGACTTACCGTTACCTTGTTTTTGCATTTTCACGTGTTGCACCACTACATTGGTCAATATAGTTTTTATTTGCCGTTTAACACGAAAAAACAAGTCGCTTTCCCTGACTAGTACAGTTGAGCGAGTTGACCTTTCTTCTTGTAATTGAGAGATGAACGCGAGTGGCGAATGGGATATAAATAGCGCTTATCTGTTTCTTTGTCGCGTCGGCATGACGCGACAAAGTGACAGTTCTATTGTTTTTCGATGAAAGAAACCAGTCAAGTTCGCGCGTGCGCTACATCGTGATAGTGTCCCTTTAAAAAAATTATTCTGATTACCTTGGCAACTTACCCTTTGGCGCGACTCTTGTCAATACGTTCAAACTGATGAGTGGTATCATGAATATCTTTCATGTAACACTTGGTACAGAGATCGTAGTTTGCGCAGTTTAAACACCGCCAGCGTAAACCAACAACAGGATCTTGATTACAACCATCGCAACGTACATAAACATGCCTCAACCCTGGAACAGAACGCAACTTTAAATTAGTTAGTGTCATTTTTGTCAGTCCAGAATGCGGAAAATCCGGCAAGAGAGATTCTGCTGAAGTATAGTTTGGTTTTAGTCTGTGAATCTTTCAGTGTCAATTCCCATTTTAGGAGGAATTTCTTCCTTCTAGCGGTCCAAGTGCAAACGTTGAGATATTTTGTTTATTGCTGCCACGGTTTGACAAGATGGCGGTTTGTGGGAACGCACACAGATACAACAACTAGAATATATTAATTTTAAATTCTACAAATATGGCATTGGCTTCTTATAACAGCCATACGGCTAAAAAAATAAGCAGCCATCTTCAGGATTTTTTTTCATTTAATTTTCATTTTTATTGCAATTACAAAAAAGAAACATTAATATACGCACATTAAAGCTAGAGTTACCCACATTTTAGAACTAAAAATTAACTAAATAAATAAATCGCCACCTACAGGATACAGTTAATAAAATTTTGATCACGCGAATGGAGTAAAAGAGTCAGTCACGTAGCAGGTAAACATCACCTGCATAGTCAGAATGTCGTACTGCAGACATCCATTACTTGTCCTCGCACATGTGGTGCAAAGTTTGTTTTGAACCGTCCATAGACTAGGGAAATATGTATTATATATGCAGGTTTACGCTTTACTTTCTCTGAAAGGAAGCACCGTCACATTTCTGGAAAATTCAACCATATGGATGGTATTGTTGTTTTTTTTTCTTAGCAAATGCGAAGCTTTTCGCGTCGATTTCCTCGAAGTCACGAGGGGCTGGTTTTGTGACTTCGCTTATAATCCGCGGTAAAAAGCTTGATTTTGTTCATGCATTCCAGAATGTCAAATATATATCGAAAGTATATGGAATTAATCGTTTCGATATTAGCTGCCACCAATATAATACACTATAACCAGAAATTCCATGCATACATTATAATATTCATTGTTTTGACTGCTTACATTAAATTATGCTTGTCGTGCATTTTATTTATCCTCTCATCACGGCAACGAGTTGCGAGGTCGACTTAGGAGGAAATATAACAAAACAACGCTAAATTTCACCTTGATTTCTGGTGTCAAGAACACGGAGATCGTGTTTTCCATCAAAACCAGCCCTGTAGTTTGCTTTAGCTCCACAATCCCACTGAATCCAAACAAGTTGAGTGGTGAAAGGTGATTTCTTGTCTTGACCGATTTGAACCACAGTTCCTACACAACCTTCTCCGCCATCCTGGTTCCCCCATTTCCAGTCTCGTCCACGTACAACTCGTGTACCCAGAATGTCCATGCCACAGGCACTCAGTGCGTCACGATTACAGCAGATACGTTCAAAAGAGAGCTTTACTCAAACGCTGTCCTTGCGTGTATTAAATCGACAAAAATACGATTACTTCGGTTGCTTCCGCTTTTAGTAAACGATCGATGATATAAATTTTGTTGTACAAATAATCACTATGCCAGTATGTAGATAGCGCAAAGGTTTGATTTTCCAAATGCAGTATACACTAAGCACTGAAATCGGTTGACCGTGGAGACGACGAGCGCGTTCGTCAACCCACTGTTTAACGATGCTCTTTCAAAATGCTTATATCACAAATTTTCTCGGAAAATGACCTTCACCCGCGGGGATTCCCCACCAATACTATCCAACATATGATTGGTTTATTTAGGTCTTACATCAGCTGTAATGATTTTCAGCCTCACTGCATTTTTATTCAATCTCCAACGTCAGCAAGTACAACCGGAAGCACTTTGAAATCCACTGAAAATTCGAAGGGATTATTATTATTGCACAATTTCGCTGAATTATTTTAGAAAATATGACGTTGTGTAACGGCCTAGCTGGTTCAAAAGAAAGGAGATCAATCTCCTATTTTGATTACCAAACTCTAAATTCTCGACTGATATACGCACTACCTAAAAGCATGATCCAGTTCTGTTAAAACGTATAAGGACGAGCGCCCGCCGGCTATGTTACAATTCTGGCCTAATTCTTGTTTTTTTTTTTTTTTTGACTGTTTTCGTGAACAATTTGTTGCCGCTATGTTACAAGATATTAAAGTTGGGCTAAAACTGTCATAATCGTTTTTCCGGTATTGGATCGAGCCTATTGCGGGAAGTCTTTTCAAATGCGAGTAAGGTCTGGGGAGTAACAGACATGTTTGTTTTTTAAGAAGCAACAAAATGCTTATGCAATGTAGGAACGACTGACGAAACATGACAAAAATTTTACAAAGAAAGTTTTAAATTAACATGATCAAATTAATGATGTAGTGTAGGCTTTTCACATTGAATTTGAATAGCTTCTTTTATCTTAGGCTGGAAGGAAGTGGATGCGTGATCTAGGATACTGAAAGAGGTACGTCGAATCCATCCAGCATTTTTCCACGCGCGTACGTGAGGCCAAGTTCAGTGATAGGGCCTCTTGCATTCATAAAAACTTGCCAAAGTCTCAGCAATGCTGCACCTCATCATACTGTAATGACTATTTCAGTAAAGAAAGTTTAACTTGATATTTTTTTCTTCTTTCTAGCTAAGCGTTATTGGTTGATAACTTTTCATCCACTAGTTTTAAAGGAAGATTAAATTATGCTTGCTTCTGCCTTAACTTTACTCGAAATAGGGAAAATCCGGCCCCACAAAATTTATTTTCGGAGCAACGCAGTATAAATATATTTAGTAAATCCACTCTGAAAGCACTGGTTATCCTCGCAATCTGATGGGCTCTTAGCGGTGCGATTTATTCACGAATCACACTATTTATTGCTCTAAATCGCATCTTTTTCTCAGCAAATGAGAATGAGACAGTAAAATCAAAGAACGAATCAGACTGTAAAGTTAGTTTAAAGTAACCAATAAAATTTCAGAAAATTGAAAAACAAGAGGCCATAGTATAGAAATTAAAATTTTTCAAATATTATATATTGTTATTTTTTTATTATTCTCGATGAATTGAATAAAAAGAGCTTCTGAATGACGATTATGAGCTACTTTAGGCTAAAGAACAACTTTAAAGGAATTTCCCAAATTTCTCTGTCCATTTTTACGAATATTTTGGCGATTTTTCTTTCTGCTTAAGATCCGTATCATACCGACTCCAGCAGGTTTTCTGGCAGTTTCAAACGAAGCGCTCCTTACAACAGCTCAACTCTGTCACCTTGAATATAAACATAGTCAAAATAGCTAATAGTGCTAGTCCAGTCATCTTGAAAATATCTTAGATTGTAAAAAGTTAAAAGCTGTGAACTGTGATGGACATGCCAATCGTGCTACGTGAAACAAAGAAATCAATTTCTGTTTTCCTTAAAAACTGACAAGAAAAAAAAAATGTCGTGAAATATTACTCGCCGAAGACCTAGCCCCGAAGTCTACAAAGTATACAAAGACTACAGAGCAAGCACTATATTACTCGATAAGTACACAAGTTCAGTGGGATGTGGAAAGGCTGCTTATTTTAGTGCTTCAGCCTCTTGCGATTTACAAGGTAGTGTTTTCATTTAAAATTTATGAAAAAGACGTGGAAGTACAGACACATGTACTCTGGGTGCAGGAGCCGGTTAATTTTTTCTTTTGATGGAGGAAAATTAGTATAGGTAATCATACGGCTTCGACTCAGTTCAATTTGGATTTAATTTGCGCGAGTGAGTTTTTCAAAACGCTGAAATTGCACGAGCAGCTTCTGCGCGTGCAATTTCAGCTTTTTGAAAAACTCACAAGTGCACGCACATTAACTAGCCTGCGAAAACAGCCGTCCTTCTTCGCTCCCGGCCCGAGTGGCGTTTCGCGTGAAGGACGTCTGCGATTCAACGCAGAAAATTCCATACTGATGACGAAAATCTGTCCCGAATCTGGTCATGAGCGCTGATTGGTTCGATCGGTAATTACGCATAATTAAGTCCGTAAATATACGGGACAGTTAAAATACTGACCAAAACAAATCTGGCGTCTTGTATTTGTAGCGTCGGTTTGTGTAAAATGTGGTTGACAAGCCTACACGACTTCGACGGTTTGTGACATCTGTACATTTGCCGTTCTCTGTTCGGTTACTCGACCTTTTAGTCGCTTCACTCGTGTTTATGAAGGGCATTTCATGCTGTGTTATAAGGAGGAATTTTAAGACGAGTTGAGCCGTTAGACCGTGCCATGGCAAAGTTTTAGAGGTCATAAGTCTACATGATTTCCGCTGTTATCTGCGTGTTACTTCGTGGATTTTGACACCTCCGTAAACATGATTAGAACTGTTTGAGAGTACAGAACTGATATCATACCCTCGTACCTTTTTCTTCAGAGATGCTGTAGCTTTACTTCGAGAAAGCTATACAACAGCTTGTCTAGTGAAATTCTAATTTTTCTTTCAGCTATCTGATCGAGTTTATGTTTTTCAAGCTTGATGTAGCGACATGATTCAAATCCAACGACACACAAGTCTGTTGAATGTGTCTTGGTTTGTGTCTTAGTCAAGGCCATGGTTTCGATCCTCCATGTGGATCTCATCATTTAACCGATACTTCTTAAATACTCTGTACGTCTGAAGTTGCTTGCGTAACTCATACATTTGTGAGAAATGTAAGACATTTGCAGTTTAGCACAAACCTTTCGTGACTGCGAATGATAATTTATTCAAAATTATAAAGTTCACGCTTACGTCATCAGTATGGAATTTTCTGCGGTGAATCGCAGACGTCCTTCACGCGAAACGCCACTCGGGCCGGGAGCGAAGAAGGACGGCTGTTTTCGCAGGCTAGCACATTAACTAAACGGTTTAGTGGCGGACAACGTGTTCGTAACCAATCTCTTGCACGCATGCGCCAATGGGTAATACACTACAACTGGCCTACAAAATTTCTCACTGTCTTTCTGCAAATCATAATCCAGAATTACGATGTGTAATTTGCATTGGTGTTACACTTTTTGCACTGGTGTTACACTTGAGCTGCACTGCTCTCAGCCAATCAGAATCGAGTAATTTTTTCATGTGTATTATTACGCGCCGAAGCGGCTTCAACGAGGTACGAATTAGCAGTCTGCTTTGCGTTTAGCGGGAATCACTTCTTGCTAAAGAAAAATAACACTTCTGGCACGCAGGGTATGTCACTTGTTACTGTCTACAAATCATTAAAAATTTTCACAGTTCCACAGTTCCTTTCATATGTTTTAACGACGTAAAAGGGCCCTAGTCAGCCACACCTTTGTTTTTGTTTACATGCGAGAATTTGGCTATTATATTTTATTTCGAGCCCGTCGAAATGAAGAAAAATCACTGTGAAACTACTCAAGATAATTAAACATGCCTTCAGGAACACAGTCTACAGTAAAACAATAAGAATTCGCTTCAACATTTTATATCAATAATTTCATTGTCATCGAAAATGGCGGAGGCTGACTAGGGCCCTTTAACTAAAATGCTTGTGAAGCGTTTTAAAACTTTCGGAGATGAGTCGTTGCCAGTGTTGAGGCTAATCTCGTTGAGAAGCTAACACTATTCAACAAAGCTGAGTCACAGCTCCCAGGACGTGTGATACTCGCTTTCTTTGCATGAGAAATACAAGAATAGAAAGGGTATATATTTTCGGTCAAATTTCCATCTCTATTGACAACTTTCATCCATAATAGGTTATAGAAGAGACTGGAGAACAATTAATGATGGTGGTGATTATGGTGCACCTTAAGCTCTCGGAATAATACCAATTTGAGTTATAAGACAGGAAGAAGTTCACGTAGTCAAATGGGAAGTAAATCATTCATAATTAATTTTGTGGTTTTATATAATAATGAAAAAAAACCTCAGCAGAAAAAGCTTTTTTTTCATTTAAAGATCTTTCCCACTTTGGTGAACATGAAAAACGTCACTTGACGTTATCTATTATCTATACCAAATGAAGCAATCTCAATGGTTGCTATGCGTTGCAAAGAATTGTGATTGGTCCAGAAAATCACGCAATTGTCACTCTTAAATTGAGGGGTTTTGTGGAATGAAATTGAAACTTACAACGAAAGCAGAAAGAAAATGCAGGAGAAGTCAAGCCAGTTTTTGTCAGAGCAGCCCTGTGAGCTGAAAAGCTTGGACGTTGCATTGAATATTGCAGGATTTGAAAAATACGCTCGAAAAATTGAGCAACACTGGAGGCCATTTGGTTTGAGTTTAAATGAAAGGGGCGCTAGTGACGGTGAAAAATTGTGTCCTCTGTGGTTGGAGATTCTTAAATCAGTTAAATATAGCGTCAGAGACACTTTATAGATGGGATACAGTTGGCCGCTAGCTGTAGTGAATTAATATACTTTGAACGCTGCTATGCTTTGAAACGGACGGGAAATTTGTATCGGAAAGTAGAGTTATGGGTTTATTTTAAGTGATTTTAAAAGGAA
>JAHPZR010020439.1:65000-67500 GCA_019787425.1 Platygyra sinensis | reverse complement strand
GTACATAAGCGTGCTCAAAATCCCGATAGTGATTGCTGATGGCGTGAGCAAATCGCTTGGCCAGAAATTTTTATTTTTCGCCCGAGCGGCCATTGTCAGCGCGGGGAAAAATACAAATAATGGATACAAACAGAGACTCAGCCCACTAGTCCCAAAATGAAGACAATTTTCCGACCTTTTTTCTTAGGCTAGAGTTCTTATATGAGGCAGAAAAAGAGAAAACTCGGAAACATAGGCGTACGGGCATTTTTTTGCCACGGGGGGCGGTGAACCATTTGCCCAAAAAAATTCTTACAAGTTGCCCAAATTTTACGAAACAGTCGAAAGGAAACGAGGGTCATACGATGCACTAACAATGGCCTACATATGAAGTGAATTTTTTTTTTGATATATGAATCTACAGATGAGTGAAAAACACTTTAAACTTAGAAGAAATAGCTGTCTCTTCCATTTCGACGGCCGAAGATATCAATGATGCGGTCCATGTCATTGCTGACAACAGAGTTGGCATATGCCCTTTCAATGTTAATAAGAGCAATGTTGCTGACACGTTGCCCCATGGTGCTGCGGAGGTAAGTTTTCAATCGGCGCAACGCACTGAATGATCGCTCTGCTGAACACGATGTAGCAGGTATAACTGCAAGGATATGCACCACCTTTGAAAACTCTGGAAATATATCGAATAGGTCATTCCCGTGCATTGTCTCTAGTATTTCTGAAACTGTCATGTAGCCTAATCCGCGCACGCGACGAAAACTCGCGTACATTTTCTGCTCGGCTTCCAGAATCTCGCCGTCGATGTTGTAAAACTTAGCAATGCGGGAGAAGCTTTCTTTATCAGGTGTTTCACTGTTACAGATATTTCCCAAAGCACAGAGGATTTCCTGGTCATTTCCCCTAAACCTGAGCTCAAGCTCGGACAGCACCTTGTCGATGGAAGCATAGTAAGTGTTAATACGGTGGTACGATTCCGGTGTCAGCTGCGTTTGTCGTTACGCGATGGCGATAGGCCCGCTTTCGTTTCTGTGGCGCTGGATTTGACAAGTCTAATATGGTACAAGGACAGTTCTACTAGAAAACGCATGCAAGATGTGTATTTGCTTCTACTGTCGCGTAATTATTAGGGAGTTTTAGCAAAGGACGACGGCGACGGCGACGAGAGCGTCACCAAACAAAAGATTTAATGAGCAAAACAATAGCTATGCACGTGCGTTTTGAATCTTTGTACATTTCTTTGCCGTACTCTGCGAAACAACAACGTGAAATGACCAAGTTCTACGTATTTTGGAAAACGCGAGCCGCAATGGCTAATATTTCGTATTTTCTTTTGGAACTGAACGCTGTCAGTGCATGTTTAGCCTGAGCAAGTTCTTAGACCGATAGGCGTCCTGAACAGATTTACAAAGTTGCGACATCCAAAGGTAAAAAATAAATTCATTTTTTACAAGGCGTCGTCCCCGCCGTCGCCGTCGATATTGCTAAGACTCCCTATTTTTTCGAAACTACGGGCGTGAATTTCACTGGCTCCACGCACTTAAATTCACACGAGAAGTGGTTGCCTAGCACGTAACTCAGATCTTCTGAGAGTCTCCAGACTCCACTGAGTCGATAATCTACGCTATGATTCTAGAATGTTATGCCGAAATTGATTCTAATTAATTTACAACACCAGCTAGTGCAGTGCAGTACAGTACAGTGCCAAAAAAATAAAAAGATAGTTGTATATCAACTTATGATTCCCTTTACTAATGACCAGAAGCTCCGGTCACGTGCTAGGCAACCGCTGTCTTGTGTAAATTTAACTGGCTTTACAGTGTCGACTTCAGGTAAAAATAGAAAATATCTATCTATTCAGAAAACAGCTCGAAAACATCTTAAATAATTGGCTTTGCCCAAATTTCTCTTGCTGCCCAAAAAATCTAGGTTGCCCAAAATTTTGGGGGGGCTGCATTTCTCTAACTTATAAATTCAAAAATTCGTTTCTTATAGGTTCTATGATAATCTCACGTACTTTGACTTGCTAAATGTCGCTTCGTGATGCTGTTTGAAACTATAATGATGCGGGAACAGCTTTTAGGATGTGATAACCAAGCAAGCTAAGCCTAATAAAGTGGTATTAGGCAATTTTCAAAAATATATTTGGAAATGTTACTTATAGCATCGATCGTTTGACTGTTGCTAATGTACTCATTGGAGTGTGAGGAAATTATTTTGCAGAATTGAATAAATTTTCAGCCCTAATTTCTTCTTCTACCAGTGTATTAGTAGTTTGGAAGCACAACCATAGATTTATTGAATATGTGATCTAAATTCGAGCAAATCTATCATAGATCAGAAGCAGATAGGGAGAGAACAGCCTCTGCGATCATTTGTATAAAGTAACTATTGCCAGTATGAATATTAAATATGCAGTTAAATTTACTGTAGTTTGATGAAAGAAAGTGGTACAAATCTCTGTACTTTTGTTCGTAAAACTGTCCCTGTAAATATTATACAGTGT
>JAHPZR010020439.1:27500-57500 GCA_019787425.1 Platygyra sinensis | reverse complement strand
TATTTATTGTTTACATCTCACTGCCTTCGCGCTGGCGATCGTGAAAACAATATTTTTCGATCCTTTCTGAAATTCTTGAAGAAATGGTTGAATATTTGCCAATCTGTAGAGTTTAAACGATGAATAAAGCATACAAAAGCGACTTCTAAGGGTTCTCTTGTTGAAATCATCACAGTAATTTGATGTGCACTCGACAACGGCGTTGATACGAATGAGCTGTTTTCCTGTTACTACCAGCATGCTTAGCGATCGTAGGCCGCACACCACCTGGTGCACGATAAAGTATGAACCAATTGTTAATGAAAAAGAAATGGATGGTTCATAGAGATGGTTCAGGCTGACGTCATTGTCGGTGGAATTTCTTGCCAGCAAAAGTTTTTCGCAACTTTTTTCGAGTAAAACCTAACTTTAGCTGTTACTAATGGCTAGTATCATCCAACATTGGAGTTAAGGTTTCTCGATGACTTTGAAGATCTAGAAAACGTGTCTGAAATGGTTGCAGAAATATCGGAAGCGTCGAAAGATCAACAAAGCGGAAGTGCTACCGGTGAAAACAACACGTGCACATGCCCACGCAGAATTTGTTTTTAGATCAGTGCAGAAAAAGCGACTTTTCAGCGTGAAAAATGTTTTGCTATGTTATAAAAGCAATGGACAATGTCTAGTGTGCGTCCATCCAATTCGGGATGCACTTGGATAGTTGGGAGAGCACTCAGGTAGCTAGAGATGCTCTCGGCTGCGCCTCGAATTTCTCTTATACGCTACCTTCGTGCTCTCCCAACTATCCGCGTGCATCCACCGTAAGGAAAACGATGGCGACTGATACATTTACCTATAACGTTTTGCCCACGAAAACTCTAAAAGAGCGTAAAAAAGCACAAAGAAAAATTGTTAGTCATTCAAACTCGACAACAAAAATGCTGTTAGTATAGGAACGACTGCCGGCAATCCATATCTTTGTATGTGCCCAGTTGGCTTAGTTTGGTTCGCAAGGTATTGTGGTAAAATGTACAGCCGCTATCTTTTTTCCTAAGGTGGATTGGATGGACGCACGCTAGACATCGTCCATTCCTTAAAAAGCTCACGCGTTCAACTAGCGCGAGAAGATATTACTCATTCACAGCGCGAAATTTAAAGTCCTGTTTTCATCCCTGAAAAACTCACCTTTTTCCCATTGTCTCAGAACACAACATGCCGCAAAAAAGTTGTTGATTCATGATTCGTGTAATTTCTTTAGAAATCTAAGTTCGAGTGTAAGTAAGTGTAATCTCCTTGTTTTAGCAGACCCCAGTCTACTGCATCACACATTTTTGCTCGGACCGGTTCGCTTCACTGCTCTACGTATAAGCGCCCTGCTATCACCCCTTATAATCCATCAAATCTTTTCGCTCGCGCGCGATTGGTCTAAACACGTCACGTGACCGAATATCCCCCAGCTAAAACTGGGGGATATCCGAGATTATTAAAAACTGGATCATTGGATAATGCAATTTGAGAGTTTTCATTGGCTTAGCCATCATGGTATATGAGCCATTATACCATGATCTACAAAAATGGCGAGCGTATGCGCGATTTTTTGGGCGTTTTTGTTTTTATTGTAGTCAATTTTTTTTATATTTTGGGGGTGCTTTTAATAAAACAATTATTCCACTCGCAGTTCTTCTAGCCTCTAGTCAGTCACCGTGCAAGGAAATCACGTTTCAATTCAAAATTTTGATCGTTCAACACATAGCTTTATGCGTTTGGATTTTTCTCTCTGAGCGCGCGCATAAAAGAAAAGCAAGTCGTCACTGCCTGATTAATTCCCTCTTAAGCTAGAAACCAGGGAAATGACTTGTTTATCAAAGTTCCGCTTTGTCATTCAAAGCGGTAAGCCAGTTAACAAAAACATATATTATACAGCTGGTGATCAAACTTAAGATATAATAAATTTCTTATTATAAATTCAGTTTTTTTGTTTAGAGCCTATATTCCCAAACTGTTGTTTAGGTTTTATACCTTTGTGATAATATTTAAGATAAATGCACACAGATCGGGACCTTAAACATTTTTAGTACAAATAAGAAAGATTGTCAAGACCGTGCCGTAATTCCAACCTCAGAACCTGGAAAGGTAAGGAAAAACAATTTTGTTTTTTTAGTAAGTTAAGATCATTATTAGAGCGGTATCGACGAAGAGCGTGTTCACTGTTTTTTTTTGTATTGAGACACAAGAAATTCTAAACAGCTCACCAAAAAACCGGAAAGCCTTTAACTACGTTTCAGTGTTTTGGAGCATAAACATTTGTCAATCTTTCTACTACGTTTGAAGGTGTTATTTTACAGGAACTACAAACACACCAATTTCGACATGAAATGCTGAAAATCTTAAATTGAATGTTAAATATTGCTTTTAAATTTTGTGACATCTGGCGTTGGTTTCCTTTTTTCACAAAAAGCACAAGAGAATTAAAAGGGCACCAGATCTCAAATCACGGAAAGAAAATTTAAAATAGAAATTATGCAAGGTTTGGCAATGAATTACTTTACTTTTAATATAACGAGCTGACTTGACTAATATTTTAATATAACGAGCTGACTTGACTAATATTTTTTCTTCAGGTTATTTAAGTCTTCAAAACAGCTGCTTTGGTCTGCTGATATATAAGATCTATCATGTATTAGTTACCTCCCTCTCTCTCTTTCTTAATTTCGCGTCGTGGGCAAGTATTTCCTCTTTGCGCGGTTTTGCCATGATAGTTTTCAGCGAAATTTTTCATTGCATATAAATTCACATTACTCCTGCTTAGAATTAACCCCCCTCGCTCACTTGAAATTTGCTTTCCCAAGAGTCACCTGTGGAAACATTTGCGTACCTCATAACATAGTCTCTCTCCTCTATTTACGTTTTTGATTTCTGAATGCAGTGTTCAAAAAGACAGCAGAACTGTCGTTAAACGACCTTAAAAGGTTTTCAATTCACTATCACTGAACCGCCTTTGGCTTCTAGTCAACGGCATTCCACCGCCTGTCTATTAACTAGTGACGTCATGTGAAAACCCCCAATAGCCTTGAGTGAAATGCAGTGAGAAAGTTCTGTAATTTCGCGCAAAAAAAAATGTTCTTGAATGCACGCAAATTTTCCCAGCAGGCAGACCAACATCAGCATCAACTTCTGGGTGGGGAGAGGAAGTGCTCCAAAGTGACCCAAGAACCCTTAGCTTTAACCACTCCATGTTCAAGCGCAATTCTACTACCCTGGCTATTCTGTAATACGTGTGCAACAAAAGCCAACGAAAAAGCCTACGCTTTATAAGATAACTACGACCTTGCTTGGTACGAACACGGCTTGTTTTAACAACCTTTAAAGTGGTACTTTGACGAAAATCCCATCTTTCCTATTGAAACCATTTTAAAACATAACAAGCAGTCTGTATGAGAAGAACAATACTATTTTCAAATATCTCTTTCATTCTAGAGATATATGCAAATTAGCCAAGTAATGATGTTATATACTCAACCAAATTTTGATGAAATATGATTAAAAAAAGATATCTCAGATATGTTAGATTTCTTGCAGTAAGGCTCTGTTCTGAAACCAATTTTGTATATTTTTTATTTTAGTTTATTTCTTTATTTATAAAAAAAATATTATATATAAAAAAAATTCCCAATTCTTGCAATTCTATCTTTCCCGTTCCAATGCTAAGTGAAATGTGTATATATTTTGTAGAATTGTAAATATACGAGTAATAATAAAAGTTGTTGTTGTTGCTGTTGTCGCGCACATCAAAAGATTTCATCTGACAAAGTCGATGTAGCTAAGTATTTTAAGGGTCTTAGCTGTTCCCTTGAGGTCGAGGAAAGCCTTTGAATTAGTTTCATACCAGTGTAAAATCTAGCTTACTTTCTCACGCGAATGAGACAATTAATCTAAGCGGTATGGTGACCAAGAAAACTCAATAAAAGTTCATACACATTCAGCCCCTTTGAAGATCAATTATATTACATTAAATGGATCTAATATTATTTAAATGTAGGTATATGCAGAGTGAAGTGAGATGTATCATAAAACATAATCTGCATTTCATTTAAATTATGTAGTGTAAAACCTATTAGACAAGAAATAACTTTTAACTTAAAATACCATGAAAGTCTTCTAACTACACTGTCCATGTCTCCGTTGTTCTCGAGGTGTTTCATTGCCATGAAGCTAATCACTATGGCGTTCTTTTGTTTGCCGCTAAAATGTAAGCTTGGAGTAACAAATATATTTTTAGCAGGTTAAAATATTTATAGGATTAAATATTTGTATTTCGCTCTGCATATGTTTCTGCATCGAGCACTCCTAGGATAAGTGATGCAATTTTATTTCTTGTTTATTTGTTTATAAGATTAAATATAAATTTTGGGGTGCAGATGTATCTGGATACCAACCTGAAATAAGATTAATATGCTTTAATAAAACAGAGCATCAGTATAAATGCAAATTTATATCAAATCTAATGACTAAAATAACTAAAAATGGCAATTTAGTGACAAGTATTTTTTTGTCCACCCTTGCAAACACGTACATGAGAATGGATTGTTTGGTCACAACGCCTCTGCAGATAATGTGACAAAAAGTCTTGCGTCAAGGTTACTATATAAATATTGTTCTTTAGTTTAATCTGCTTCGGTGAATCAACATTTTTTTCTTTTTCTTAAACTAAATCATTATATTATACAAGGTTTTCCAGCGTTTGTATGTTTTTGTAAATGGAGGATGCTCAACATATCATTTTTTGAATGCAAAAGGTAAATTTAAAACAGTATAAAAGATCTTCCCTTCTATCGTACGTGATTCGTCTTATGTGCTCCTACGCAGCACTCATAATATAAATATTCAAATTATTTTAAGAAGACATCCAGGTCTGACATCATCTGTGTCTGTGTCATGATTTTAGAAACCCCATTTAAGTGAGGGCTTTGCACAGTCCGCTTTAATGTTCTTACCTGCGTTCAGGCTTGAAGCCCGACATCACGTGCTGTAAGTATTCCAGTGGTGTTATGTTTTAAAGTTAATAAGCTAGTGCAATAACGTCCACTTTAGATAGTGATTTTAGATTTGTCTTGTATTTTTCATTCAGTCGTATATTATCATCAGTATTCATAGAAATGGAACTTTTCATCAATGTGAAAGGAATGGCTGATTGTCCAAGGAGGGAATGCAACGATCACACGCAAGCTAAGAAAACTCGTTTTACCTGTTTGCACTATCAGATCTCAGCTTTGTCGAATTGGGAAAAATCTCACGTTAGCATCCACCAGAAATAAGAGAAAATTACGCGACGAACACACGCATATATCATTTTTTTGTTTAATCAGGTCACCTCCTATAAAAATTAATTCAGTTTTATTTGATAGCATTTAATGAAGCCCAAAAACGAAAGTATATTTAGAAATCTGGATCACCTTTAAGAAAAATCGTCACATGAGTGTCTTTCTTTCGATCCAAAGGGAGGCACAATTCTTTCAAAATAATAAAATTCATTCGAATGCGCCGTTATAGCCTAAGTTGTGTGTAATAAGTTATGCCTGAGCAGCAGGAGCAGGTGACTGTCGTTTTGTTAAGATAAATCATTTCATGTGATATGTGAATTACATGATTTACACGAAAAAGAGGCAGCATTAACATCGTGCATTTCAGTACTTTACTCAATTTGCGAAAAAAAAGCCGAATTCTTTTTTTTGGTGGAGGAAGCGCTTACATAAGAGCATAACTAGATGGACAGTAAAAAATGCATCAGTGTGGGAAGCAAAAAGTTAATCGCATTCACCGGAACAGTGGAACATCATTTGTTTGCTTTGGTAATTCAGCAAAACGTTTCCCCCCTGAGTACGTAGATCATTAGAAATGGCGATACAAACAAAGTTACCAGTACGGGTTACTCAACGTGTTTTTTTTTTTATATTAAAAACTGCTCAAAGCCTCCTTCCCTTAGACAAAACATGTTTGATATGTAAATTATCCATTTCCCGTCTATAAAAGAAGGCGCTAAAAACATACAGGTGACAAACTTACACAAGCAAGAAATACTACTGTCGATTTTTTCCAGGTGAGGGTGATTTCATTCCAGTAATCTGCAAACGGGTAGAATAAGGATGGGTGACATTTAACCGATTTTGCATACGAATGTCCTCAGATAGGTCCTCTGCTTTGCCTAACATACGCTTTAGGAAAGTTCGCTTCAATATTACAGCGATGGTGCATGGTTGTTGTAAGTGCTATACTGCCGTTAAAACAGATTCAGTGCATCCGTACTCACCGACCACTGTAAAGGAACCCTCCATATTGTTTACTTCTCAAATTTTACAAGCCACTGAATACCAAACTGAAAATTAGGGTTCACCGACTTCGTTTCAGAGATAAAGTGTGTGGAACTATCATGATTTTGACGCACGGAATTCATCATGGTCTGCAGGGGTTTATTGGTGAAAATATCGAGGGTGAGTCAACGGAGGCAAACCATCTTAGTCATATTTTGTTAGAGGTGACTCTGCGTAAATAATTCAAAATGTTACCAACGTTATCACAAACCCTAACCGTTCAAGAGGCTTTTGAAACCGTCGTACAGATAAACGAAGAACTGAAAAGAATTGTACGAACGGGATTCGATGGTGCATTTTGCAAAACATTCAGACTTCTAATCGATAGATTTTCGTCATTTTTTTGCTTTACGTAAAAATCGGTCGAGAAAATGGTCTATCAAAACAAAAACAGGAGTCACAGAACGTCCAAGATCGTTAAGTCCATTCAAAGCTAGAGCAGTTGCCATCTGCCCTATCATTGTTGATTTTAGGCTGTCCAGAAAAAAATTAGCGCGAACGTCGTCAAGTCCAACCGTAGCGTTTATTCCAATGAGCATAACCCTATACAAGATATTCGTATCCCGTGCCTTATCAACTGGGGATTAACCGAAGAACAACAAATGATCTAATATTTCGTTTAGTAACCCTTAACCGCTATTGGCTTCCAATGAGTTCATTTATGTTCTAATGTATTCCATCGTAGGCAAGGCAGTTATTCTTATCGTAAATATTAACTGCATGTAGCTCCAGGTCGTTCTCACTTCAAGGCTTTGCATAATCACACAGATAGACAGATGATTACCATTGTTATTGGACTTTTCCTTAACTGCTAAATGTTGGCTTGCAGCAATTTCTCCCTTCACAGAGAGCTGTGTCCCTTGGGATGTGGTTCGCGTGCTCGGTAACAACGGAAGTAGTATATTTGGTCTCTCTTGAGTCATATGAATAATGACAAGAAAACTCATTACGAAAAAAGTGAAATTAGATGCTTAGAAGATTGAATCATTGCCTTGTCTTTATACTTATTTGGAACGCCGTTGCTTTATCAAATGAACCAGTAGGCTACTTTTGAAAAAAAAAAAAAAAAATTGACGATGATAAAACTCATAGCGTGTACCTCTGCGAGAGAGCACTTCACTAGCTCTCTTTGCTAAAACTGGTGATTGACTGAATTGAAGAGTCTCAACTTAAAGTTATTATTAAAAACTGGATCATTGGATACTGCAATTCGAGAGTTTTCATTGGCTAAGCCATCATGGTATATGAGCCATTATACCATGATCTACAAAAATGGCGAACGTATGCGTAATTTTTTGGGCCTTTTTGTTTTTATTGTAGTCTAATTTTCTATATTTTAGGGGCATTTTTAAGAAAACAATTATTCTACTCGCGCTTATTGGATATGAGATGATTATAGCTAACTCGGCGCTACACGCCTCGTTGGCTATCAATCATCTCATATCCAACACGCGCGAGTGGAATAATTGTTAAATATAGCAAATGCCAGACTATATTAAAGGATTATCTGATCTGCAGATTAGCATATTTCAATTAAACAGCTGGTTTTAGCGTAATTGAAGATCAAAGCTATTTCAAAAAGAAAAAATAATAGGTAAAATAAAATAGAAGGTTAAAAACTTACTTTATATGGGGAAGATACTCCTAAATCTCCCGGTACAAACATATTTCTCTATTTCAAAAATTCATTTTCAGTCTTTGAAGTTTACGTCACAACAGTTCCTTGAATTAAGCTGTCATAAGTTGTAGTTGCCAGCCAATATACTAACTTCAAACCCACCCCGAAGTCATTAATTCAAACTCTTGAAAATAAAGACAGTAAAAGTAATTATATATATATTCTCACGCCAGCTCTTTTGTTGTGGTGCAGTCTTCGTCTAAGCTTTTTGACTCTTCACCGCTTCCATTTCCCGTTTGGCGTTCAGGTAATAATTTTTCGACCCGAAGCTGGCAAAATTATTAAATATTTGAAGACTCGAATCAGCTGTGGCCATTTCTAGGCCTTTTTTTTGCACGGAGCTATAGAATACAAAAGCATTATCGATCCGTACGGTTTCACAAGAATTCAAGTGCTGGCATCGATCAGTCTCGGAAGACTATGGTAGTTACACCAGGGATTAGTCTGTGGTAGAGTTGCAACACCTCCCGTGGCTGTACAGTCCAATCCTTGAGAGGCGGGGTCTGCTGCAGGTGCAGCAGGTAAACATGCTGACATGGGTGCTTCTGGGCTCTGAATGTAGTCTCTGCTGTCTCCTGTGCCACCGTTCTTCCCATTTGGTCTCTCACGCTAATTCGCAAAACAAACAAATAGGGGTATTTAAAAGCTGCAAATGTAGATATGTAGCCTTCAACTTAGAAAAGCATGTTGCTGTTCTGTACCGCACAACGTTGTAGACAACATAACAGTTATATTATAAATACTAAACAGGAGTATTTCCCAATAAGCAAAATTATCAGATTTAATTTCTGAAAAGATTTGCAAGGTAAGAATTTTAGCTTTAAAATTTCTAATATGGATTCATCTTTTTGTCTACGAAATTACAAACTTGCAGTACTTAGACATTCACGACTCTTTAGGTACATGTGTACCTTCCGTCCTTATATTTACTTATTTTTTTGTCGAAGAATATATCACACTCGTTGATTTATCGCCAAACGGAATGATATATCGCAGATCAAACTTTGTAGGGAGCGTATTTTCCACACTGACAACGGACAGTGCCAGGACTGCATAAACTTTGTGTACTTTGCTCGACATTTTCTCTTTAGACTTTGGTTGATCTGTTGTGCCTTTCGATTTGAACTTTTAGTTTATCATAGCAAATCGCTGAAATTGCCGGGGATCTATTCCCAAAGAGAGAGAGAGAAAAAACAAAAGCCCAGAAACTTATGGATCTAGCAGAAGAAAAAGTATAGGATCAAAACAATTGCTAAATCCATATTAACGCGATTATATTACTTTGCGTGCGTTCCATGAATAGTAAGAAAGCACTCTAACAATTACCGTCTTAAGTGCATTTAAACGACTTGACATCCAGTATATCAGACTAAGACGTATGTTTGAACGCTGATGTCGGCAGAGAGCATTTGTTTAATTTGAACAGGAACTAATTTAGATTTTGTTTGAAGATGGACTTTAATACTGTTCAAGTTTCTGACATTAAATGTCAGCTTTATATTAGATGTTGCTTTCCAAAAATTATAATTAATTCAGAGTAGTTTTGCTACTAAAATGCGTAATATTTGTTATTTGTCTCAGGTATCTGGGCGTTGAAGTTTGAGAACATTACCTTTCTGGGTCCATTCCGAGTAAAGAGCAATAAACAGCGCGGAAAGATAGAAAGATGTCGTTAGCTTTAGAGGGAAGACAAACTGGAATTATTGTGGCAGAGGCTACAAGCCTTATTTTTTTGAATATGGTGTCATTAGTGGGAAACTTCCTTATATGTTGGACTGTTTATCGCAACCCGAGCCTTAGAACGACTACTAATCTTTATATTGTCGCTCTGGCAGTCAGTGATCTCAGTTCAGCCATATTTGTGATGCCATTTTCATCAGGTGTGTTAATTACCGGGGACTGGATATACGGCAACTTCTATTGCAACATACAAGGCTTCTTCGTCGTATTAAACATTTATGTTTCTCCGTGTCTAATGGCGCTTACGGCTTTCAACCGATACATCAGAATCGTTAAGACAAACATTTATAACAAACTTTTCTCCATGCGGAAATGCAAAATCTGGATCCTTGCTGTATGGCTTATTGTAATGGTGTACATTGTGTCTCAAGTAATGGTCGGCAACCAAGCAATCAGATTTGTTCCTCCTTATGCCGTTTGCTCGACAACGCACCTCAAAAGCATACAGAAAGTCGTTCATTACAGCATTGTTATCCCTGCGTTTGTGGTGGCCCCAATTGCAATAACCTCAGCTTGTTACTACAAGATATTTCGAACCATAAAACTTCACAACAAGAATGTGTTGCCATCGTTACAACGTAGAAACAGCACTTCAGCGCCGAACATTTCAAGCCGAGAGCTTAGAATCAGCATTTCGCTTTTCGTTGTGGTAATTGTCTTCGCGTTTTGCTGGATTCCGCTGTGGGTGCTGGCCTTATTGTTCCGCTTTCAACTTGTAAAAAGCCTTCCCAGGAATGTCACCTTACTTATAAGTTTCTTGGTGTTTTTCTCATCTACCATCAACCCTTTCATATACGCTGGTATGAACAGATCGTTCCGAAGTGAGATGCGTCGTGTTTTTTTATCGTGTAAGCAACAACCCAATCCATTGCACCCTAGACAATGCAGAAGAACCGAAGACGAGGAACCAAAGGTGTCATCTTTAAATCATGTGGAATTGCAAAGTTTAAACATGGTTAAATGAAAGGTCGAATTCATCTGTTAAAATTGAACTGGGTCGGTACAGATAACTCGACATTGAAAGAATGCTCTTGCTTCCTTTAAAGATGAGACCAAGAAAAAAATAAAGTAGATCACGGTCTCATGCACAGACTTAAAACAGTCCCACAAAGTAACAAAATCCTTCGACATGAAGCGTGTATCAGGCTAGACAATTAGTCTGGAACATGTTTAATATATGAAAACACTTGAGGTACACTGTAAAATTAAAAGAGCTGATTTGGCCCAAAAAATGGGGCCGAAACGGATGAGTCCAGATTGGTACTGCTTAGGGGCCAATTCGGCCTCACTGAAATGGGGCTGTTTCAGTACCTTTTTTAGGGGCTAAATCGACCCTTAAATTGGGACCAAATTAGACCATGTGAAGGGTCGATATGGAAAACATGAGTGCCGTTTCGGAATTTACAGTGGCCAAAACAGCCCTGTCAAATTTTAGCCCTCTTGCAAATGACCCCTCAAAATAGAGCCAATTCAGCTCCATGTTGAGCCATTTCACAAGTTAAATGCCTTTTCCTATGTCTGCAAATTTCTTCCCTTATTGGCAAATAAAGAGACTAAAGCCAACTTGCAGCTTTCAAACACTCATTTATTTGTTTCTTGTACATACCTTTTTCAAACAGTGAAACAATCAAGGGGAATTATATATGTACAGCTTTGAAGACTTTTGATATACATACATGAAAAAAAAAATACAAAATTTTATAACAATGTATTTCCTGATGCAACATATTTTCCCCTCTAGATCTCACACTCTTCAGTAAATCTTGATAACTGTGATGTTTCTATACAGAAAAAGCATCCGTGGAAATTGGGCAGGAGGGAAACTTGTGACTGCAATCTCCTTTTAAATGACTTGGCAAATGTCTAAAATAACTTTTTAGACATTTGCTAAGACTCAAATTCGACATTAATTTTTTTAAGAACAGAAAAAAAAGATCAAAATTGTACAAAAGCAAAAGAAAAGTTTCTGCTCATGTACATGTGGAAGCGTATTGTCCTTGAGCGCCAGATCAAGTATTCCTGCCTGAGGAATGTGACAAAATAATGATCATACTTTGTTTCTTGCGTGCAATTTTCAAAACTACATGTATTTTCTGTTCTGAAAAACTAAGCGTTCAGCACGAACTGACTCAGGCATTTGCCAGGTTGTTGAAAAAGGAGGAAACAGTGACAAGTGTCTGCCCCCACCCAATTTCAAGCAATGCCTGCTCTAGAAAAATCAACATTGTCTTGCATTGGGTGTACAATACCAAGCAAACCCAGGACAGCATCTAATGTCTTCAGTTGTGGGAGCTGGCAAATTATGCTTCCCTCAGTCACTATGTACCATATCATATAAATCTCCAACAATTACAATTTGGGGCTGGACATAATTTTGAATATCCATGTCAACATCTGCATCCCTCTGCAATAAGAGCAAGTGAAATAATTTTAGAAATGATGCTAAAAATAATAACATGGCAAATTTTGCATAACCACACAATAGACACTCTCTATGGTCATCATTACACTTAAAAAAACATAATACTTAGTACTGTACTATTTACAAGTACAGTATGATTATCTCAATCGCAAAATTTGGCAAAAAAAAAAAATGGTTCATTGGTTTTTTCCTCTACAGTTTACAGTTACATGTGATATACTGTATACTGTTTGCTGTAGGGCAAATGATTGCGTGTAACACAATCATAATTGAAGTAAAACATGCATGCCCAGATACTGAAGAAGGGTTCTCCTTTTTGCCCAACAAGTAACTAATTTTGCCACATGTGAACGTAGACTTCATATCAGTCTACAATGCACATTGTACATGTACCCATTGGCAGACACCTATTGTAAATCCTACAGAGTGTATGTCATGGCTGTCCAATGGACAACTTCTTACATTGTACACAGCATTTATACACTTACTGTATTCCCTCGAATAATAGCTGGGGGTGATTATTTCTATTTTCACACCAAAAGGGGGCGATTATTTGAGGGAAGGCAATTATTCGAGGAAAGCAATTACTTCAAATATTTCTCACAGGTCATGCCCTAAATATTTTGTTTTATTACACTAAGCAATAAAAGAAAAAGTGAAATACATGAACATTACCATAGAAAAATTGTAAAAGAAACTGGTGCTTTTGTGACCATTCAGTTGTGAACAATTAAACGAAAGCTTGCTTATTATCCAAGATGTCAATTTTCAACCTGATAGGGTGGGGACAAGAGAAAAAAAAAAGGCGAGGGGTGGGGGCAAGGCTGTTGCCTAACAGGAGCCCAGCAGCCTGGGGCACCCAAAAAAGTCCTTTGTGCACCTAAATTTTTGCAGCAGCTCCCAAAACATTACCTGTTGGGCTCCTAACTTTTCGGCTTTTGCTCTTCTGGGCCCCTTGAAATACTTGTTTGGCAACAGTCTTGGGTGGGGGCAATTATTCGAGGGTGGCGATTAATCGAGGGACGGCTATCATTCGAGGAAATACATGTACAGTAATTCAACCAGAACAGTTCTCAATCAACCTTCAAAGAGTTAACACCTCTGTACAGGGGTTTAAATTAAAGGAGCTACGTCACAGCTAAACGGTTTGAAATATTTAGCCTACATTTTCCAATTTTGTTGTTTGTAATCCGTGTCAATCTTCTCCATCCTTAAACAACCTTGTTTCTTTATGGTTTATTATTATCTGGAATATCTCTTTGATGTTTTTCCATCGTTGTAAAGTATTATTTTTAGGTTTCCTTCAATTTCAAGGTAATTTTGTCGATGGTCAAAATAACTCAAAATACCGTGACATGGCCCCTTTAAATCTGAAGAAAACAGCTGGTTTGATAAGAGAATTCCTAGGAATTTACAGAAGGGTAATAATTCCATCTAGTAGAGCTTTAAAATAGTAATAAAATAGCAACAAGATAAGGAAAACACTTCTACATGTAAGGGCTGCTTCCCTTTAAGGGTGATCTGGATCAGGATTAGTGAACAAAGATCACTCGTATCATGGTGCATTTCTCTGAAGGAGCTGATGAATACATGTATGTAATCAGTGTGGGGTTATAATAATTGCTATTGTTATCCTTTCATGTACAATGATCCAAGTAATCTTGGAATACTGATCTGAACCAGATCACCCCCAATATAGCAAAAAACAGGGGCCCGTTTCTCAAAAGCCCCAGTAACTTAACGAGCCCGAAATCATATTTCGAAATCAAAGTCTCAGGAAAAGTAGGGTGTGTTCTGACCTCTAATGAAGTCCATTTTGTTTTGTTAGCTGATAACTTTACCGTACCACTGTCTACCATTTTCAAAACTTTTGAAACGGCTATCCTTAATTAAAAACAAAACAGCTTAACGGGCCCGGTGATTACCGGGAGCTTCGAGAAACGGGCCCCAGGTCCGGAATAGCATAGGGTTCACGGGAGCCACAAAACTTAAGCCACTGGACAGTGAGTTCTGTGAAATTGCAAATATGGAACATACTGTACATGTGCAATCAAACAGCAATACTACTTGTAATACGTGTACTTACATGTAAAAAGCTGTGTCAAAAGCTCAGAGTCAAAACTAAAATGTGAAATAACAAGAGAAACAACAATTTAAACGTTACAATGTACATGTATATAACTGCAACAAAATGCAATCACTTGCCAACATTAATCTTCATTACACTTATATAAATTATTTTACAGTATATCAGATGGTGTTTTTCAAGTATCCAAAGGTCAAGTTTAAACAGCCAGCTGAAACAACTTGTTTCTGTTCAAGATTTATTTCATTAACCAAACTGAAAGGTTTCTTGAATATGGCATGCATATTTAATCTTGCTAACATTTTCTTAATATATGATAGCTTCATTATTTGCCTTAAAGGCTGCTGTGCATTTAATAGTTGGATCCCACAGATTATGATGAAAATACTGACATTATCATCCCTCATGTTTGTGAATTGAATTTCACTTAGCTTTTCAACCAAGCAGTTCTGTTTGTTAATGCATACTTGAAGCTTTTGTGCTTCAATAACTACAACAAAAACACCAAGCAGCATGTGATTAAAATCAGATAAGTTTTGTTCATTTTCACCACTTAAAAGGCTACATAGAAATTAAAAGTAATTTCTCATAAGAGAAACATGATTTCAGATCAAGTTCAATGGCATGCTTTCAATTCTTTTTGGTTTAAGTTTTGATTGTAACTCATAAAAGCTGAAATGGACTTTAGAAGAAAGAGAAAGATCATGATCAACTGGCTGGAGCATATTTGCCATGGCCTAGATCGAGTCTAGTGACAAATCATATCATAGCAAAAACACATCAAAAACACTGTTTTTTAAAGTCCTAACAGAAGGCTTGCGGTTCTTTATACTTACATTTCTTCCTAGAGCCATAACATGTCGATGTTGTTCAATCTGTGATGCCATTACGGACCCATTGGTTGATGGTCAAAACAGCAACACAACCACTGTTATTCCAACAGATAATCTCACAAGAGGTTTTCCATTTCTGTATGAACCACGATTTTTGTCGTATTCACCTGTATCATCATCAACGATTAGCAAAATAAGAAGTTAAATATCGTTGCACCACTGTAATCGTTTGACCGTTGAAACCAACCGCGCGTTTCACAGAATTGCATCATGGGTTATCGCACTCGTTCCCAGGGTCTATCAGCATTCAAATCCAATATGGTTACGACCTCATGTAGTCTTACATGAGGTGCTGACCTCCAATATGACCGCTCGTTTCGAATTCCGCGAAAGAACTCGGCTTTTTTACACGATTTAGAGGTCAACCACGAGCTGGAAAGTACTCAGATATCATTTGTAGAGGCGCATAGTTATCCCAAGCTATTTTGCTATTTCAGAGATGCAAAATAATTGACCATTGGGAGGTCTGGAATTCGAATAACACAGCAAGATTTACAGTGGACTTTCTTTTGATTTTGTGACACATGTGTGTATGTCTGCAAGTATCCTGCTGCATGTATTCCAAGTACTCTTGTATAAGTTTGCAAGTCAAGGACAAGATAAATACATAATCTAACATGCCACTTTCATTTTTAGGGAATGTGCATTGTATGTACATAGCATTATAGTTTTCAATAATAAACATGATGAAATATATCTAGATCTTTTGGCGTGCAATTTATTGATATTGTACCATATTAGCCATTGTTGGGGCCAAATCGGCAATTCCTTTTTGGTTCTTGGAAGGGCCAAATCAGTTGAGAGGAAATGCCAAAATAGAATTTCGTGGGGCAATTTAGAATTAAAAGGGGCCCAATGGGTACCATCCAGAGCTGTTTTGGCCTATGTTTGTCCAAAACGGCCCAACATGGGCCAAATTGGCCCTAGAGACATTGGGGTCGATTTGGTCTTTGGAGCCGATTTGGCTCTTTTCATTTTACAGTGTAGCTCGCTAGAGTACCTTTACGAACACCCTCGCTATAGAGCGCGAGTTAGAAAAGGAAACTTAGTTAATTTATCTTAAAGTTTTCCCTTGTAGAGATTTACCAGTATGAATACTGTTGAATTAAGGCTTACTTTTTAGTTTTCAATTTTTGGATTAAGGCCGTAACCATGGCAACATCTTATCTAACGACAGGCTGATACATTCCTCATTTCGGCGTAAACTCCTTAATATCTACACTTTCCTTCGGTGAATTTTTTTTCATACTTTGCCACATCATTGAAATGATATTGCCTAACATTTGGAATCGGTAAAAAGTCAAGGTTGTTCAGACGGTTTTTCCAATATTCTGTAATTTGTCATTTTTCTAAATATATTAGATTAACTCCGACAGATTTTAACAAAAATAAGGTATTTTATAGGAAATGTATGTGGTTACAATTAACTCCGCCAAGTTTAAAATAAACTCACCAAAGGAAACGCGAGAAAATTTACTCTCACTTTTGCTTTTTGCGCTCATGCTGACGTCATAAAAAAATCGAAAACACTGATGTTTTCACCTCGCGAGGGACGGAATTCAAAATCAATAGCTCGCGCGCAGGCTCACTTTCCTTCACCTCATTCTTCGCGCCGGCTTCGCCTGTTCTCGGTTCTTTGTCGCCTTTGACCATGTTGACCGTGATACCCTACCCAAACAAGTGAGCCTGCTCGCAGGCTAGTTGGGAAGTTGCGAAGTTCGTCGCGAACGAAGTTTGCCGCAGCACGGTCTAATGCCTCAACTTTGCGTAAAATTCCTTCTTAGAACACAATATGGAGTGCCCTTCATAAACACGAGTGAAGCTAAAAAGAGGTCGATTGACCGAAAAGAAAACAGCAAATGTATAAATGTCACGAACCGTGGAAGTCGTGTAGGCTAGTTAACCCCATTTTACACAATAGGCTGATTTAGCAACGGGACCGAAACGTCAGATGACGACTGGAGGGCGCGCGGTGTAGCCTGGATTCTGTTTTAATTTGACCATATTTGGGTATTTGTTCTGCGCGCGCCATCGTCAAGTGACGTTCCCGTTCTCTTGCTAAATCAGCCTAATATTATTGTCCGCCTTGACAGGCACGAAATCTGGTAGAAGCCGAAACAGCAGAGATTTGCCAAAGCCAGTCGGTAGAACGGCAACGATATCTTTGCCTTTCAGTTAATATTCCAAACATTGCACTTGAACTGGCTTTAAACAAAACGACGGAAAAGTTACGATTAAAAGCAAATCCAAGTCGAATAGCACAAACATTTCTTCGCCGTCGTGATTTTGGCACTTTTGATTATGCTAACCTCGCTAATTTATTACACCCAGGGTGCAAGATGGACACGTTACCAGCCGATCTCAAATAGTTTAAGGTAACATGCCACCCCAAATGACCGCTTCGCGTTCGCATCGTTTCAAGGCGAGACGTTAAATAAAAACCCTGACAAACTATATATTTTCTGAAAGCTTAATAAATGAAGATTACCATACCGTATTTATTGAAAGAAAAAAGATAAATGTCTCAAAAATATGGCGATCGTTTTTGCAAAAGTACATGCCTTGCAATATTCAGTTCCTGTGCAGTCGGAAGTGATCAAAAGGAAGAGACAGACATCGCGCCGAGTTCTTAACACCTTTGTCTCAAAAACCGTGTCGGCAAATTTTGTTATCTTGTCTGGTTTGTTTTTTACGCCCGGTTAAACTTCGGGGTTCGAAAAAATATCGCTCCTGTTCCTTCATTTGTTTATAACTCTAGAAAGAACGGGAAAATCAAAAACGCCGACACGATTTTTGAGCTACGTTATATAGGAACATTCTCCCCAAATTTGAGCTTAAACGGTTGAAAATTCGCTGCTCGCGAACTTAAATCGTGCGCCCAATTTCTTGAAATTATAGTTTCGAAAAAAAGAGCAAAACAGTTTCAGAGACGTTTTTCCGGTTGAATGGGATTAAAACAACAAGACGTGAAAGTAATTACCTGCGGTTTACAAACAAACCGCTCAACTTACTTGATAACAATAGCGCTCAAATGCTGACGAGACAAGATGTCAAATACTGTTCCGCGCGGGAATTTGACTCTACATTTCAGTTCTACCAGGCATCGCTGCTGGTCGCTCGCTCCGAAGGTAAGTTGTTACTGTAGAATTGGAAGTGTTTCATCCCAGTTTCCGGAGTTTTCATTCCTTTGACTAGTAATTTGTAATATGAATAGGCCAAAACAACGTTAGAAATGCCTTAAGAAACGAAAAGGGGAAAAAGGTGACCGGGACAAATACCACCAGGAATAAGAGGCGAAGCCGAACGCGCAAGGGAGGGAATCACCCAACTACCACTCTGTGACTAACTCCAGTGAAACAGAAACTCCCAAGGCAGTAATGCTTCCCGAGATGTGAGCAGCTGGGTAAGAATGGTAAAAAACTAGATAGGAAACAATTCAAATTGCTTTCTGGTCTATATGATCAGCACTGATGAATACAGCCGCAAAATTACCGCTACGTACACAATAGCAAAGATATCAGTGACGTCACTTATTGTTATTAATATGCCAACCAGAGAACTATTGGCTAAACAAATATCTTCGCTATTGCCCGGCACAACAACCTCGAACTCGTGCTGCGTATAATAAGACCCTTTGTCGCAAGCGGCAAGTTTGTCAGCCCAATCCTCGTCGATGTCAAAACAATTTCTTTTTTTCTTTTTACCGTTCTCCTTGGCACAAAAGGGCAGCTCGATCGCTTTCGCTTTTTTCTTGAAGACATGGCAACAGCGTGGAAATATTGTTGCGTGGTCTGGCCGTGACAAAATTGCGTGTCGAAACAAGGATGGTATGTAAGATAACAACGATGTGTTGATGGATTGTTACAGTGACTTGTCAACATTCCATTAACAGCAATTAGTGAAGAAAACACTATTTTGTCCATAACTTCCCGTAGAAACAATACTTTTTCGAAATTTCTTTTTAAAACAAAGATAGGAGTAAGGTCTATCTTGCTATCGTAAAATATATTTTTCCCAAAAATGGCCACATTTGGTGTGGGATGCTACCTTAAGGCCTGGGTCAAAGGCTTTTATTGGTAAAAACAATTTATTAGTTAAATTTTTGAAGGTATAAATGGCAATGGAACCAGATTTAGCACACAATTAGGTTTTAACGTCATTAACATTTTAAAGTAAAATTGGTACTTCTGCGGACAGGTCATGTGACATGTCACGTGACGTTTAGTGGAAAATGGCCATTATTTGAGGAATTGGTGGCGGTTTTTAGTAATATCATCCAGCAAAAATGCGTTTTAGATGCAGGTCAATTATTTTCATCCTCTCACGTTTGGAATCACCGTCCCTCTTTCCACAGAAAAATTTTATAGCGTGAAAGGTCGTCTTTTTAAACAAAATTTGACCATTGATCATTGATATCTTCTAAAAAGGAAATCAAAAAAAAAATCATTCCAAACCTAGCAAGGTAGATAATTTTAATTTGCAAGAAAAACGCCCATTTATTGATCAATAGACCAAAAATTCGCCACCAATTCGCCGATTTACCAAATTTTAACAAAACGATCACGTGACATGTCACGTGGTTAAGAAAATATGTTAAGTCAAGGCAGGACGTCGACTTTTATACCCAAGGAAAAGTTCAGCTTGGTAAAACAAATATAACAAGAGATATAGTTGTCCAACCATATTTCTACTTTACATTCCCGACCCAGGCCTTAAACTGCTTGAGATGCCACCGCCTTTTCCCGCCCCGCCCCCAAGCCAGGGAAAAGGCCCTGGGCGCGAGGTTGTCGGTGTAGCTGTTTTGATAATATAACTGCAAATGAATTTAAACAAAGTGAAAAAAATCCCTCAACCAAGCAAGGCTTATTTTATGATGTTTACTTCTGAAATGTAAATTATTTGAGAGGTACAGAAGGACTCCGTAGACGGATGGCGCGACTAGCATCTTGTTTACAATTTTAATGAAATACAAAAGTTCAACAACGAGACATTGAAATGTACTGTTATCATGCTATTTCTAGAAGGATGTATGTCCTGAAAAAAGTTTTTTTTTAATGTCTGATAGATTTATTAAATGTAAAATACTTTTAAACCGCTATGCGTGGAAGTTCTTTCTGAAGCTACCCGAGAATAAACCAACACGACAGAAATTGTATTCTATTTTTAGGCAGGTGTTGGATGACATCTGGGAAAATTCAGTTGCAACGTTTTATAATTATAACCCATTTTAAAACTAGTAACTCATAATCGACATTGAACTTGTTAACTTCCCAATAAACGCAGTAACCAATAAGGTGCCCTGTGCTTCTCTCTTCCCCACCCCCTCCTCCGAAGTGATAGATTACACCACCACCTAACTTGTATCAATGTGACATAGACAAGTGACCAGAACAGCGTAGGATATCTCTTTCGCTGTAGGGGAAGGGAAGAAAAAGACCCTGCATGGGCTAACTATCCACTACAACAAGCTAGAGCTCCGGAGAGTTAGGGCCTAATCGACTTCACGTGAATTGCGGGATTCTTTTCAAAGTAACGTATTTCAAGGAAGACCAACTGTTTTGTTATACCTTCCAGCTTAGAAACAGAGAAAAACTATGCGAGAAACAATATTATTTAACTTATACGTTTACTACTTCAACATTATAACAGGGCTCTTGATCTTTAGGACGTTGAAGACATAAGAACCTGGAGCACAATCTGTCCCAGGTGCAATATGGCGAGGTCTCTTCTTTGCCCCGTCTTATACTGTGATACTTTCTATTTAAAAACAAGATTATGAGCTCGAGATTTCTGTTTAAACAATGGAGTGTTTCTGTCGAGGAACTATATAAACAATAGCCTACATTTGGCGCCAAAATATGCTTGGATATTTGTCCGCGGACATTATCTCTTCAGACAAGCGAACAGTTTTCCGAGAGCGTAAACTGTGAGCTTCGAGGAACAGATAATGTCCATGGACAAATATCCGAGCTAATTTTCGCGCCAAATGGAGGCTATTGTGTTTATTGTTCTTTAAATAATTTTCGCAACACGCGCGGTTTGCAAAATTGGGAAATATTTTCGGAAATTCCACAGTTTTAGCTGGGGAATATTCGGTCACGTGACACATTTAGACTAACCGCGCACGAGCGAAAATATTTGATGGATTATAAGGACTGATAGTGTCTCCCCGTGGATGAATTTCGTGGTGAACTATAACGCGTGATAATTGACGAGAACACAGCGCATTATTTTAATAAAAATCCAGAATAGACTTTAAAATTTTCATCTAAATTATATTTTATGACTCTTCGAAAACGCGAAGAAGAAACCCCTTTAGCTTCGATAAAGCAGCAGTTAAATCGCGTATAATCACCATCACTCACAACACCTCGCTCGCTCGCTCGCTCACTCACTCACTCACTCACTCACTCACTCACTCACTCACTCACTCACTCACTCACAATACCTTTCGACATTGTCGCATACCTTTATACGCTTTTGTAGGATAACCTTTCACAAAACAGCTATATACTCAGTACCTACAACAAAATAAGTAGTGAATAGCGTAACCAACAGAGAACAGCATTCATAAAAGAACGCTAGTCGAGTTATAATAAAACTCTAAAGGAACAAGGGGAACACATTTACTGCGTTTCCTAGTTGAGCGCAACACCACTCAAGTTTCGAAACAAAAGTTCTGACGTCAAAACTTTGACGTTTCCAATGGCAATGTGATCGTATCCAAGGGAGCCACGAGCACCCTAATGTTTGTTTCATTCAAATAACTCGGAGTCTTGGAGCGACTTATGTTCTCAAGTGAATATTTTCTGAAACGCGGGTACTCAGAAACACTACCCAGACAACTGGAAACCATGAAGGTTATCCACTTGTCTTTCATTTACTCAACTTTAACCTGAAACTCCGTGTTTGATGTTGGAGCTATACGGAAAACCACACAATATAATCAACAATGACGGAAAGTAGAACCGAGCAAAAACCAGCGCCAATGCGCTTTGCTTCCATTGGATACATACTCGCTGACATTGGAAACGTCAAAGTTTTGAGGTCAAAACTTTGTGTGGAAACGTCTTTGGTGTCGCGCTCAACTGGGAAGCGTAGTATATTCCTTTTAGAAAATTCTTCGATGAACAAAAGGAAACAGCTTGACTTAAATTAAACCGGATGCTAATGACTGTATTTTATTTGTAGTTCATTCCTGTCGTGATTTATAGTCTTTTATTTGAAGCTTACAAATTGGTTTCTTTTTCTTTTTCTTTTTTTTCTTCCTGCACAACTCGCCTCGACTAGCTTACGCTGTATGCGAGTTGTGCATGTTCTCAGTTTTAAGTGTTATTATTAATAAAGTTTATTTGTTAAAAAAAAAAAACATCAAAATTGAAATTTGCTCATATCGCCATTACGTGCACATCTCGTGCTAGTTTTGATTTAAACCGATGAGCGCGCGTATTTTCTTTGAGCTTTTTTTAAAGAGTAAAATATTGCAAAGTGTGGCCTTGTTTTATACAAGATTCAAAATGTATACACGTTTTACAGTTCACCAGGCAACTCCTTTCTCTTCACGCTAGCTTATTCCTTAAGAAAATATTTCAATATCATATATTAAGTAGTAGTAATATCTCTTTTTTAGCACCACTTAGATCTTGCGCCCTCATGCATGAAACGTTTTGGACGATTTCTGATGTATATAATACGGATCTATTAAAGAAAATATCATTTTCAAGTGATCGAACCAAGTCAAGACAGTGTCGACGAAGGAATCTCCTTCAGAGTTTTTGCATCAACAGTGAACCTTCAAAAACACAAGCTTGTTTAATTCAATAGAAAAAAAAACTAACAATAAAAAACAAATAAACAATCCAACAAACAAAGATGTAACAGCGTGAAATTCAGTTGAGTCATTTCCTCGAATAAATTGAAACGTAATTGCCCGAAAACATTGTTACTATGCCGGGCAAGGGCTCCTTTAGAAATGCACTATGCATGACCGCCTGTTTGATTTTATTCATTTTCTTAGTTGTTTGTTTCTTAAATTGTACATTTGTTGTTCATTTCTTTTAACGAACCTCCACAAGAACCTTCAGTAATGAAGGAAGTGAGGTATTTGGAAGAAAAAGAAGGAGGAAGATGAATTCGTAATCAGCTTTAGGTGCAACGTTCTTCAAAGCTAGAGATGATTGCGACTTCATAATTACAAATAGTAAAATATATAATCCAACTTAATAAGGTATATCGTTCAGTAGTCACGCACCTCTTCTGAATCTCTTATTTTATTTGCTCCCGGACTCATCCACCTCTATTGTTTTCTGGACTAGGGCCATTGTTTCGGTTGTGTTTCTTTTGTTTTCTCGGCCAATCCTGTTAAATCTTACGAGAGGTGCGTGGCGCCTCATATCGTTAAACTATATGCTTAATATTGGATTGTGGAATTTCATTTCGCTAATAAAGAAAAATGAAAGAGAAAAATCCAATTTCATCCTCCGGGAGGAATCGGCAGGGGGTTATTGCCTTGTATTTACACACAGGAAAAATTTGTATATAGCTTTAGAGATATCCAAACTAAGGTTACTACAGATGAAATAAAGAGATAGCACATACAAATATTTACATTATAACAATAGGCTGATTTTTTATCATTTTTAATCAACAGATATCTTTGATTTCTAAATATTAGAGAATTCTGAGCTGAGAATAATCTTCTTGGCTTTGAGCACACCATAAGTTTCTACGCCGCTTTGAAGTGTGCTTTGCAAAACAACCAAGCGTGTCGTATTTTTGTCTCAGTATTTTTGCTCCTTCTTCTCTTTATAAACAACCTGAATTTTAAAATACTTCAGAACAAAAGAAAGGCTCATCCGTTGCACTCAGTCTGATTCCACTTCTTGACTAGAAAGAAAAACTTATAATTATGAAGAGCTTCGAAAAGTTTCACTCCAGTAATTCCCAAACCTGAGTTCCAATTCCAAGGAAATCAAATCGACGGTATTTTCTCTCCTTTAATTAATTAACGTGCACAGTCACCATCGATTGTTTTCCGCACTGAAAGAGGGAATTTGCACCCAGTGAGAGGCTACCACATGACCTCTGCATATCACATATTTCTAGATTTTTCATTCTTAAGCAGATTCAGCACCCCAATATTGATTAAAGAAAAAGAAAAAAAGGGAGGGAATTAATTAATTTTCGACCGGCGTTAACAAAAACAGTCGGGATCTAAGCCAAGAAATCATCTGTGATTATTCAAGCAAAGTTTTGATTTCATTAAGACGTGTGTCGTTTCAATCTTTTGATGTCACTTACTCTCGCATGTTGGGGTCAACTTAATGAGCTCTCTCGATTTTGTTTAAGAATAGAGGTTTTTTTCGCCTCTGGCTTAACATTCTTATGAAAATATATCTTCTGCAATTTTAGGCTGAATTAATATTCTTGTGAATATAATTTTAGTTGAGATAATTTTGGAGCCACACCACTGCCAAGGAGAACTGATACGACAAGCTTCTTGTAGGAAGAATGATGTAGCGTTTAATTAAAAGCACATAACTGCATTGTGTTTACAAGTTTTCAACACAACATTACATTCTTTTTAAACCTTAGCCTCGGGTTTATTCCAGCTTTAAAAAAATAGAAAATTTTAGCCCCTTTATGCTTATAAAATATTTTGTACAAAAATGAAGGTACGCGTTTTTGAGGACACTCAGATTAGAAATTCGGATTTAAAATTTGCAGGTCACAACGTTATGTTTCCTTCTGCACTAGGTGATGTCGTCCAAACCTGCCAATAGCCATCTAGTCTCCCTCCTGCCTGCCGAGATTTTCAACGCTGTTATGAATAATTTGTACAATTTGCTTCAATATTTGAATTATCGACACCATTAGCACTACTACTAAATTAAAAGTAAGGAGATTGTGAATGTATGGTGTCAGTTACTAAAAGCTGAGAATTATAAAAAAAATCTCACTGTTAATTGACACTTGATTTGTTCTTTAGCCTTTTGATGTAGTCCTCAACAAACCTCAGAACTCTCAAGTGAAATCCTTTGGAAAAGTATGCCATGAACAAGACCCGAGTTTTTTAAAAAAAGAATTGGCGCCCTTTATTTCAAAACGAAACAAAAAATCGCTCTACAACAGTGTTTTTGCCGCTAAAAATAATTAAATATGGACACCTGATAAATTGTGCGTAATTGTGGTCTCTCGAACAGTCTGAGTTTATCAGTAACCTTTTTGGATTTTTAGCTTAAATCTCCATGCACCGCAAAACAAATAAGACTACAATTCTGTTAAAAAAATTATCAAATGAAATTTGATAATTAGATCCTTTGATCACCTGGTTCTTTTGCTCCCAAAACAAATAAGACAAATTTCAACAGTAAAAACATAAATACCTTTCAAATTATAATTAAAAACCGGTACTAAAACTCTAACTGTTTTTATCTTTTTAAATTTTTTTTCTAATCAAAACTGAAGAATTTATTACTCCCAGAACTGCTCTAACGAGCTTCGTTTACCAGATTCAATTACAGATAACCAAAACACACATATATGGACGCACGAGTTTTTGTACCAAAGCATTAGGGACCTGAATGTCGCTCTCCTCCCTTTTGGGTGCACATACAGGGTTCTGGGTAAAAAAAAGGATCCCCCTGCCAAAATAGGTTTAGAGATACATGTATTTTTCCTTGCTTACTTTACGATAAAAGCATTAAGACATGTTTATTTCTCTTCCTAAATAGTTTTATTTAATTTGTAGGATTACAACCCTTTTGTTTCGAAAAAGAAACTACTTTCCGTTAGTAAATTGTATGCCTTGAATTGTAATGAACTATATTAGGCTCGCTTGTATATTACGTACTATACACAATCTGTATACGGCTTTTTTTTCTACACGCAAACTGCAATTGAAATTTGTCTTTTATTGACAAGTGTTAACTCCAGGCAAATTATTTTATCCAAACATACAAGCTTGCGTTTTATTTCTAATAAAGAATATATTGCACCGTTGCCACGGGCCAAATAGAATTGCAAATTGATTTATGTAAGTTGCTTGTGTAATTAATGTTTACAATCATTCTTGTAATATTCATATTTTCTTGGTGAAATTATCTTTTCGTATTTCATATCTAGTCGGGAGGGCTCCAGGCAATAAGGACATTTGTGTGGATCTCATGAATATTAATTGACAGTCAGTGGGAAAAATCAAACTGTTTGTATTTTGTACGCGAACTCCCTATGTAATATATACAATACTAAGAATTCTAAATTCAATTATTTTAAGCAAAATAAGAGTTAAGTTAAGAGTACTAGAAATCGCCGAGAAAAGGTTATATTGGTTGCAAAATTTATCACCCAAGAACAAAATACACGAAAAACGTTAAATGGGATTTGAGGATCATTTTAATGTTGATCGCAGGGTTTTATGAAACATCAAACAAAAGAAACAGTACTGATTACGATCACAAAGAATTGTTCTTTCGTACTAAAATCACTCCAAATTGTATTTATCTTCCCTTGAAATTGATGAAAGAAACGGAAATTTATTCAATTCCATGCCCTGTAGCTGCACAATGTCTTGCTTTTCCTGACTTTTAATCGCAATATCTTTTTGATCTACTTGAATTCTGTTTTTTTTTTGACGATTTCTCCTTGGAAAATAACGGGAAAGAAAGTATTCTCGAGTCGAGGTTTTCCAGCTGTTCAGAATGAAAGAGGACAAATGACAATGGGAAATAACAACGCGTCAAAGCTGCTAGCTAAATGGACATTATCATTGGACGAAAATAAAATAAGGTTTAATTAACGAAGGCCTTCTGGCACAAATTAACATATACTTTGAAACAAAATTAGAGCATATTTACTCACAGTACAAAACGTGTTTACTTGATAAAGGTCGAGAGGGATGTTTATGTTCATTTCCTTTACTCGAAGGCTTAACTGCAGCATTTCTGTATACCTCACGTTTTTCAAAGTGTTGTTTAAATTCTGGGCTCAGTAGTCTGTGAAAGAAGTGGCCAAAGCAAAAACGAGTCGCTACTGTATTTGTTTAGATCGAACATCTCATCACAAAGGAGAAAAAAAGCAAAAAAAAAAAAAAGCGTGCCTGAAATGACGGAAATAGTGGATGAAAATCACTCTGACGACAACCTCACCACCTCCTCGAAAACGTTCCAGAAAACTGCTGATACCTCGTTGGACCTCGAATTACCTCCCATCATTTCCCTGGCTGTGATAGGCTGCGCTGTTGTGGTTTCCAATGCACTCGTCTGTATACTTTTCTGCCGGTACCACAGACTTCGAACGATTACTAACACTTTCATTGTTAGTTTGGCGATAAGCGATCTAATGGTTGCCACGGTGTTCCTGCCGACCTATCTGGCTGGATTGGCTATAAGCCCGTACATCATTGCTTACATCCTTTTCGCGTATCTTTTCAATTTCTGTGGCATTACGTGGGATAGATACCAAGCGGTTCTAAAGCCCCTTTCGTACAGATCGAACGTAACAAGAGCAGTTGTGTACAAGATTTTAGCACTAGTATGGACAATACCATTCTTGCTAGCGATAATACCAATATTTTGGGAATATCGGCTCGGTATCAAGCTATCGGCAGAGCGTATTTACCAAGGAGTCTTAGTTACTATTGTCACAATCTGTTCAGTTTTGATCTGCTGGGCGTACAGCAAAATATTTCGTGCTACACGGCGTCAGGTAAAATGGATGATTGAGATGTCGGAGACAAATGCAAGAATAGTAAACAGTTCACAACCAATCAGGCTTCCCCGACAACTGTCAAAGAGGCTATCGGTGAACATTTCAACAGAAGTAAAGGCGGCCAAAGTTTTCGCTCTCGTAGGATTGACATTCGCGGTCTGTTGGCTGCCTTTAATCATAATTAACGTTTTTTTCGCGCTCGGCTATCCCAACTTGGTTCCAACTGCTTTTCTCGATGTGTCTCTTTATTCACTAGTGGGTAATGCATTAGCAGATCCTTTAATTTACTCGTTCTATAAGTCAGACTACAGGCGTGCTTTTAAGAGATTTTTTCGTTGTTGCCAATATGGAGAGAAGAGCGCATCCGGGAGTTCAATGACAGCTAATGATTCTCTGTTTACAGAAGGAAGCTGTAATTAGGAAGATAACAATCTTGTATAAGTTATCATTTCAATTAAAGATCTTCAGTATGGTTACTAGTTAATAAGGAAATCTTTTTCAAGTTAAATTAGCACTGGATTTACTTGCATTTTCTAGCAACCTTAGTTGGAAGCACTGTATGTAGCAATTTGAATTAATTTTGGAAATGGTTTTATTCTTTCAGTACAATAGATATATTGTTGCATATTTTGATGTTATATCTCCAGGGCCCGGTTGTTCAAAAAGGAATTGACGCTAAGCCACGATTAAATCGTCCTAATCTTCGGAATAAACCCAGGCTCTGTTGCTCGAAGTTCGATGAGCACTATCCAATTATTAAACTAAGGGTTAAAGTTACCACACCTAGCAAGGTGGATTAACTCGCTAATCAAATTAAAAAGCGGACAAAAGACATCAAAATGCCGGACTTACAGCTTGCTGATTTTGCTTTAATGCCGGGCCCGTTACTTAACTCTCTATGGCTGTTTAATTATATAAAACTCAAACAATTCTCGAATTTTGATTTGTTCATTACAAAGTTTTATCCTCAGTGTTCTAAAATGGTGGAGGGTTTTGAGAATTAACTGGAGATGATCATATTTAACCTGACTATGCGGAAGATAAAGTACAAAAAAATCTTGTCAACGCATTGAACATTTTTTTTGCTGTATTCAAATTGATATCTGTCGCTAATTGTTAGGCTTCGAGTTGTTTTAGCTCCTAGATTCAAAATATTTTAGCTACCCTCCAAATTGTTTGCAGCTCGGCCAGAATTACTTCTCTCTGGGTTTAGAGCAATTTTGTCGGTTGGTTCAGAAACGATTTTGCCGCGGAACCAAAATTAGAGTTGTCTTCGTTAGGCTAGGATTTCTTTCATCGATGCGTTTAGAGGTATCAGGATCGGTGCAGATTAAACGGTATTTCATATTATGTTACATATATCGAACAATACGGTACTTCTCTGTACGTTGTTATACAAACGAAAACAAATATTAAATTATTTCTAGTTGTCATCGTTGTTTTCTTTGATTCAAATTCTCAGAGGACAAACTTTGATATTTTCGTCATGCACCCAACGTTTTTATTCCAAAGTGGTTGTGGTTCTTTAGGCGCTTCAGCAGAAAAAAATCCTATTTCCACACAGACTACCCTTTCAAAATTCCCTGATGAACGGGTGAAAAGTATTATGTGGACGCCGGAAAAATAGACTTCCGTTTACGCCTAAAATTAAAAATAACCTAAAGTGGCATCGACATATTCCAGCCAACGCCCTCAATGTCCCTCTTCCTCCCCTCATTTTCTCTTGCCTATATCCCTTGATGAGGCTATTTTTCAAGTTGCGAGCAAAGCAATCTCGAAATAAATGTATCGTAGCGAACTTAGGCGCTGTGAAAGGTCTGAGCAGCTTTGGAAAGCCATGACATTTGCCGAACTCCCATATGCCATAATTGACAGTGGAGATACAAAAAGTATTGCAGATAAGTGTGCCAAGACAACCATGTTTATAATTTGGAGGGCATTGTAATATAAATGCATGTAGATAAGCTTAATTAATTTCAATTTCCTTGCTTTTTGAATTATGGAAAATACATATTTTAAATAATAATAATAATAATAATTAAAAATTTATAACGCGCCTTTACCATGCAAATATGATCGAAAGCGCGGAACAATTGATACTTAAAAATGTTATTAAAAACGAGAAA
>JAHPZR010020439.1:5000-22500 GCA_019787425.1 Platygyra sinensis | reverse complement strand
AGTCTATCAATAATACCTAAATCTTCATTTTGGGATTCCATCGAAGGATCCTCCGTTAACGAATAAAACCACCCACTCCTGCTTGGAACCTGCCAGCTGAACCTGCAGGTTTTTGCTCAATGGCCTGGCCGTCCACACCTGAAGCATTTACCCCCAGCATACTCTTAACGGTTTATAAGGCAACAACAAAGATTCTCCAATTAAGAGATAAATCGAGAATAGAATTGCGAATGTCATTATAAACTGTTTACGTTGATTCCAATTGAAAATATTATTGAGCTCTCTAATCTGCTCACCGCTGAGTGCACTGAATATGATGGGTGAGAGGGCGGGCAGATAAGTTGCGCGTTGTATAGATTGCTAGAGTGAGATGACTAATGCTCGTTCAAATCTGCCTATATATTTATATGTATATCGCACAGACCAATGATAATTCTTCCAAATTACATTAGCAATTCAAATTAAATACTTCGATCAGTGTTTGCGTACCAAAAACTCACCCGAGAGAATTAAGTTGTTGTAACAATAGAAAATATTTTCGCCCCAAATGAAGGCTATTGTTTATATATTTTCGCGCCAACTGGAGGCTATTGTTTATTTATTTATTATTATTATTATTATTATTATTATTATTATTATTATTACTATATTATTATTATTATTATTATTATTATTATTATTATTATTATTATTATTATTACTATAATTATTATTATTATATTGCTAAATTTTCGAACTCAACGAACTCAACCGGGGCCACCCAACGTTTTTCAGCCAATCACAAGACGAGTTCAGAACAAAAGAATCGGAGTTCGTTCATTTCGGACTGACTGGGAATTGAAGCGAAAGGCAACGTGAAAGTGGATTGCGACGCTTCTTTTTACGACGAAATGTTGTTCATTTTCATCACCGGAAAGGGAAATAAATATTTTCTGAATGGCAGGCCAAAAAATAAGTATATTTACAAAGCAAATGTGGGCCTTGCATGCTAAAGACGAATTCAACGCAAATATGTTTACCAAACGGCAACCTGGAAGAGTTCAGCAAATATATTTACCGTAAACCCGTGGACCGGGAATTATGGAGACGAAATGTACTAGACACAGTTATATTTACCGAATGACGGCCGGGAACGTGTAGGATGACAGAGGTTATACAAACATATGTACCGAATGACGGCCGGGAATTTTGAGGATAAAACTCACGCAATGTTACCGAGAACGTACTGCAGGACGGCGGAGAGGAAACACAAATATATTTACCGGATGACGGCACGAATTTTGGAGAGAAAACGCCATGAAACGTACTACCGAACACAATTTATTCACGAAATAGAAACGACGTGTCGCACTTGTGAATTTTTCGAAAAGCTGAAATTGCACTCGCCGAAGCGGCTCGTGAGAATTTCAGCTTTTTGAAAAACTCACTCGCGCAAATTGATTCCAAATTAAACTCGAAACCATGTGACTGCCAACACATAAGCTTCTGTTCGAATTAATGTTACAGGTTGTAAAAATTTATCGCCGTTCAAAATTGTACCTGGTCACGAAACTCTGTTTTGTCGACCTTCGCGTCACTGCTGGCGATCCGTTATAACAGACGACTCGAAATATTTTATTAAGCCCCTCGTTGTTTTAGTATTGTTGGGTCCAATACTGATATATAGTCCGTTTTTGGTCTTCAACATTGCAGTCATTCAGAACATAACGCATATTTTACATTACGATGCAAGTCTGTCAACATTCGCGACCGTCGAGTGACCGTCAAGTCGTTCGGAAAACATATTTGAAAATATAAGTCAAATTTGCGTTGAATCTCTTTTTTTCTTCAGTCAAGCCATCATTGGAAAATGTATATGTGTTTGGTCCGTTTTAGTTTTGAAAATTCGTGGCGCCCAACAGTGAATATGTAGTCGTCTCTTCGTTGATGGAAATAAACAACTCTTCACCGCAAGTCTCTCATTTGTGATTGGTCCGAAATTAACGAACTCCGATTCTTTTGTTTTGAGCTCGTCTTGTGATTGGCAGAAAAAGTTGGGTGGCCCCGGTTGAGTTCGTTACACTGTAAAAAACGACAAAACGCTTTAATTTGACATGTTTCAGATGCTCAGTTGAAGGATGTTACGAGTGAGTGACTTAAGTTGCAAAACTGGCAAAATGTTACATAATACTCAATAAAGGATACAACGGAGTGGGGAAATAAAAAAGGTGCAAGTACAAATCTGTGGAAAATAATAGCGTTAAATTAACATATTTGAGTTGTTTATTCAGTGCGGGTCGTTACCATTCAATACGGAGGGCTTCTTTGATCCATAGTTGGAAATGTGGAGTTTATCTCGGTGCAAAAACTTCTGAAGTTTTTCTTTGTTTTGTAGCTATTGTTAGGGTTAGGGTCTATTATGTTGACTTCTCTGTATTCTTTGTTTTACGTCACTGGTGAAAGTTACAAGTTCTTACACAGAGGATGAGCCGAACTTCGTAAGAGTCGAGTCTAAGATATTGGAAAACAATTGAAAGAGCAGTTTCTAAGATGAATCAGAGTCTATCAGAACCCTGAAGATGTTTAAAGATATGGGGATTGCGATCCGAGAGTATGTGCTCACGAATCCTGGTACCAAAATGTATAGTGTTTTTACCGACATAACACGTATGACATCCTGCACGTGTAAGTTGTAAACCACCTGGGAACTGAACGCAATGGGGATCGATTCCTTCACACTGAACATGTTACTTCACTTATAGGAAGTGAAGGCTAACCAAATGTCTAAATCCTTACAGTATGTTTTAGCGATGATTTTGATTTTACGTTCCACCAAAAGGAAAAAGGGGCCAATGTAAGGTAATTTGAAAAGCCCTTTGGTCGTTCCCTTAGATTGGTCTTCCCAGGATGCATCAACTGAGGTATTGTAAAGCTTACAAAGGTATTGATTAACTGCCCTTCGTATAATGTTACATGGGAAACAACTTTTCATAACAATAGATGTTCATTTATTTATTGGATGTTTGCGTAAAAACCGCTCCAAATGTTATTGATTTTGAAGGCCCTTCCATTAATGTACGAATGAGACCAAGTCCTTCCAAACATGGCCGACTCGTTTGGCCGAGCACATGAGTCCCGAGTCAGCGGGTTTACTTTAAGAAAAGTCCTGGTACTGGGTTGACTAGCAGGAAACTCTGCACCCAGTTCATATGCCATTGTTCTATTACTGAAAATCTTATGTTGCCATCCGAATTGAACAGAATATGCAACATTCTTTTGACTAGAAATCTGATAAAGAATGACAAACGTTTCCATCTGCAAGGCTTTATATTTTCTCTTTGGTTTCCTTAGTTGTTTTTGTATTGAACACAATGAATAAAAGGGGACCTTCACTTATTTGTGAAAGCTATCTGCGGAATGCTTGCTTTCTTTTCTTGGCTGAAAATCCCCTGTACTAAATAAGTTATTTTGCATTGGAAGGGCCATTCAATGGCTTGATATCTGTGCTTAATAGAAATAACATAAAGTCATAAAGAATGCTGAAAGGACTGACTGATCACAAGAAAATGAAAACATTGACACAGCTTAATAAACCGTGTTGAACTAAACTGAGGTACTGTATAATGCCATAAATGTTATAGGATAGCTTTGATTGTATTGCTAAAGAATTTAAAGTGCCTATGAAGTAAAATTAATTGCTGCTTATTTGAAAGGCTTTTCAAAGTAAAGTAGAATGGCGTTTTTCTTTTTAGAAGATCTTTTTTTCGTTTTAGAGATATTTACGTTTTTGTGAGTAAAAAGATGACGTCATAGGTGGTTTCACTAAAACAGTTCAACACTCAATCAAGAATATCTCTAGAAATATTAAAGCAGTGTTCTTTAAACTTGGCATCAGGAATGTTCGTCAAAAAAGAAGCAAAATGACACCTGCTGTGCCCGCATTGCCATGACAACAGGTATGCTGCTGGTCCTAGCTTAATTAGGACTAAAATTCCCAGATTTTATCCTAAATAAAGATCATCCACTCACAACAATCTAATGGGGATAGTTAAGGTAATATGGGAACCACTTGTGTGCCGAGCTAGACCCTCTGTCCCACTTTTAAAGATTGCAAATGGGGATATTTGGTTTTTCACAGAAAGAGACTGGAGCCGAGTGTGTTACCATGGAAACAGCATAGTAGGTGTCATTTTGTTCCTTTTGTGACGTATGTTTCTGGTGCCAAGTTTGAAGGACACTGCCCCAATATTTCTGGAGATATTCTTGATTGAGTGTTGCACTGTTTTAGCGAAACCACCTATGACGTCATCACTTTCCTTATTTGCATAATAATAAAACTTAAATATCTCTAAAAAGAAAAAAGATATTCCCAAAAAGAAAACGCCATTCTTCTTTACTTTGAAAAGCCTTCCAAATAAGCAACAATTAGTTCTACTTCATAGGTACTTTAAAGTCCAAAACTGAATTGTACATTTTTAACATCTATTTGCCATTTATATATGTCTGCATTATCAAAAGACAAACATTGCAATCAATGCGCCCTCATCCTAAACCAGCAGAAGGTGTTAAGGCCCGTTTACACAGGCGATTTTTGTCGAGGCAACTCGATGCAATTTTTGTCGCGCTAAAGTTGCAAATTCAAAATCGCGCGTGTAAACCAGGTGCGAATCTCAGTGCGATTTGTCGCCGTGATATCGCAGGGGTTTCGAACATGTTTGAAACTTGATGCAATTTTGGTGCGACAAAAATTGCATCGAGTTGCCGCGACAAAAATCGCCTGTGTAAAGGGGCCTTTAGCGAATTATTTTAAGTGTGAATCATTGCAGCGGGCCTTGATAAAACCCTAATTTCATGTATCGATCCAGTGTTTCCTTAAGATTAATTTGAAATCAACTACGACAAATATAACGGAATAACAGAATTTGCAGTGGCATTTCCACGAAGTGGCTCTTCATCCACTGTTTCCAGATCGAATTAGAAATTAAATGTGTTGATTTTAAATATTTCAGACAAACCACAATGCTTACAATACAGCCGGGGCTTTATTATAGAACTCAGCCGAAGTCTTTCAATGTAAGTTGAACTTGAAAATATGGATAGCCATTGGTTACATCCATAAACGATTCCGAGGATTACGGGGAAGGACTGAAAACTTTTCTGAGGCCGTTGACTGTGAGGCTAAAACATTTTTTCCCTTTTAACACATTCAAAATGGCATCCTTCTGTGTTTCCCCTAGCTAAAGAGTGAAAGAGCTCTAAAACACACTTTGTAGCTGAAAGAATCTCATCAGCACTAGCATGCATTTTGGATAGACCAGTGTCAGAATTGACCAGTTCAAATTATATGAGACATTTACTCGTTGTATGAACTTTCAATATCCAGAGGTAGCATATCTGTAGCTCTATAAGAAACTGAATCACTTGTCCAAGAGGTCAATATTATTAACAAAGATTTGTTATCTTGTAAAAAAAGGCCCTGGGTAAACACGAGCTACATCTAGACAAACAACCAGGGCTGTCAATTCATCATTTAAAAACCCATTATCCTCATTGATATTTCGCTTAAACAGAATGAGCACGAAAACAAAAGCAGATGTTCAACTGACGCGAGTTTGTGCGAATTCTGCGTTGTTATTAATATACAAAGCTGATAATTCTATGCTAATCTTGATACGTTGCGCCATAAAATTCGAAAACTGCCAGCGGGGTAAAAAAAATAACAATTAAAAGAAAATTACCTAGCATGTGTTTTATGCGTGTAATGGAAGGGTTAACTGAAAAAATTAACAACACGGAAAAGTTATATAGTTCTGTAGGAGAGGTACGGTTTAGTTTATCTATTTTTTTATTATATGCTGATCAGAAGTCACCAAGATATAAATTTCATGTTATTATTTTGGAGACTATATTTTACAGCTTTCCAACAAATCTAAGCTATTGCGATAGGAGAAAAGGAGCAATATTAAAGGATTTTGTAGGTTTCTTTTGGCTTATAAAATTCTTATAAGGCTTATTCCTTTTTTTATATCGGAATAACCATGAATTTGCTCACGGAACTGTCCCTAGTTTAATATCCTGAAACTTCACCTGCTGCTCTGTTTTGGTTGGGCGTTTGCTTAACACGAACTATTGTCAAGTCCAAATTTGTGTCGATCGTTTGTTCAGCATCGGCCACCTGACGCAGCCTTCTGAAACGAATCAGTTTCTTGGCCTCTCGGCGAATTCTCCCGTTAAGCGTCAAACAAACGATTGGATTGATGCAACTGCTGAAATAAGCAAATAAAATGTAGGTAACATATGCAGCTCGAGGAAGGCTTCCTGTACCCATTATCGCATTAAGAAAATCCACCGTAATGACGGGAACCCAACAAAAAACAAATCCAACTACAAGAACAAGAAGCATCTTTGTCATTCGCACTTCTTCTGTGCTTAGACCGTTTGATTGGCGTGAGCGGATTGTGTTTTTTGTAGCTTTTGCGTGTTGCTTGACAGTACGAAAAACTTTGTAATAGCACACCGCGATAAAAGCCATCGGTAGAATGGTGTAAACGATCAGAAGGAAAAAGGTATAGGCAATCTTTCCAAGTCTGCGGTCTGGATCGAAAGTCATGAAACAAGAGGCTTTTCCAGGTCGGAAGATATAAGTCACCAGTCCGCTCACATAAGGTGAGACGGTCAGAATAAAGGGAACGATGCTGACCACTGAAATCATGGCCACTGTGGACCTTCTGGTGAAATATTTCTTATATAAACGTGGCCTTATGACACAAAAGTAGCGGTTAATAGCCATCAAGGTGACCATGTGGAGTGAAATCCAAATAACGCAGAGGATGAAAACTCCTTGGAATATGCAAGTGGTATCGCTAAAATTCCACTTGCCGTGTACAAATATTGAAGCTGTGAATGGCATAACCAATGAGGCGGTTAGCACGTCTGCTATGGCTAAGCCCACCAAGAACATGTTAGTAACGGTCCGAAGCCTTGAATTCTTGAATACCGAGACAATAATGAGTAGATTGCCACAAAACGCTGTGATGATAACGAGCACCATAAAACACGATTCAAACGCCACGGTCACCTTGCTTCTGCTTTGTAAATCATCTAGGAGCCTAGCTAAATTCTCCTTATCCATTTTCTTGCCTTGAAACGATGGATCTATTTAAATCAACCTGGGATATTGAAGTTTGTAGCTTAAACATATATACTCCAAAACAGATAAGTTTTTGGACTACCACGTTGATGGACGCAGGTGGCATCCGCTTCTGTTTCCTTGGATTGGAAGAAAGCACTGAGTTTTATAATAAATGTTTAAACAATCCGACAGTTGTTTACATAGAGAAGTGATATAATTGGTTGGCCTTTGACAACGAAGGGAAAGCTCGTTTTTTTCTTTCCTCTGAAAGGCCTACTATGTGTTCCTGACTAGCCAAGGTGGTCCATTGAAATTAAATTTCTGCTCTTCAAATCATTGGAATGCACATCTAAATTCAGGGAAGAACAGAAATTGAGGACACGAATAAAATTACCAGATACTGTTCGTGATTATAATTCGCCTTGCTTTTTTTAATAATGGATATAGATGACGTCATAAGCAAGCATCCACGAAGAAAATAAAAGCGGCATCCTTGCATGTTATCCCCCCTTTTTAATACGCCACAGTGTAAAACAACACTTTTGCATAACAATTAAAATTACAGCGAAAAAAAAAAAAACAGCCGTAGCAAGCAACAAAATTTTATTTGGCTGAATGCCTAGTGATTGGCTGCAAAAAATAAATTACATTAACATTAATGTCGTTTTCTGAAAGCGCATTATTTTCGTAAATGTTGTTGTCATTCCAAATGAATGTGTCCCATTACTTTTTGGAACTAACAGACTAAAAACGTGTGCAACAGTAAACATAGAAATATATTTAGTCGGCTCCTACAACTTTTCGAAAAAACGCCAACCAACTGACATTTTAATGCTTTTTCATATCTTTTCCGCAAAGACCAGTGTTAATTTGGCATGAATTCAAAATGGCATTCTTTAGTTTTACATAGAAACAATTTCAGTAAGTTGTTTGGTTAGAGTTGACTATAGGGCCACAATTCTGTCTCAACATTAATAATGGGCCTCAGAGTTTCAGATCTATTTCATGTTTCACTTCCTTTGCGTTTTTTTTCTGTAATGATGGTGCTCCGGAATATACGCGCTGTACAAACACGATACATTGTTTACTACCGTTTTCGTTGATACGCGACTTTCGAAGACAAAAACACCCGCGGAAACGTTTCAAAAATTTCCGTCAATCATACATGTTATCGACAGATCGGATCGAAATCCACCAATCACAGCCCGCTAGCATGACGTAAAGAAGGTCTGAAGGTCACACTAGTGGCTGTGATTGGTGGATTATGATCCGATCTGTCGATAACACGTAAGACTGACGGAAATTTTGGGAACGTTTCCGCGGGTGTTTTGTTTTCCAAAGTCGCGTATCAACGAAAACGGTAGTAAACAATGTATCGTGTTTGTACAGCGCGTATATTCCGGAGCACCATCATTACAGAAAAAAAACGCAAAGGAAGTGAAACATGAAATAGATCTGAAACTCTGAGGCCCATTATTAATGTTGAGACAGAATTGTGGCCCTATAGTCAACTCTAACCAAACAACTTACTGAAATTGTTTCTATGTAAAACTAAAGAATGCCATTTTGAATTCATGCCAAATTAACACTGGTCTTTGCGGAAAAGATATGAAAAAGCATTAAAATGTCAGTTGGTTGGCGTTTTTTCGAAAAGTTGTAGGAGCCGACTAAATATATTTCTATGTTTACTGTTGCACACGTTTTTAGTCTGTTAGTTCCAAAAAGTAATGGGACACATTCATTTGGAATGACAACAACATTTACGAAAATAATGCGCTTTCAGAAAACGACATTAATGTTAATGTAATTTATTTTTTGCAGCCAATCACTAGGCATTCAGCCAAATAAAATTTTGTTGCTTGCTACGGCTGTTTTTTTTTTTTTCGCTGTAATTTTAATTGTTATGCAAAAGTGTTGTTTTACACTGTGGCGTATTAAAAAGGGGGGATAACATGCAAGGATGCCGCTTTTATTTTCTTCGTGGATGCTTGCTTATGACGTCATCTATATCCATTATTAAAAAAGCAAGGCGAATTATAATCACGAACAGTATCTGGTAATTTTATTCGTGTCCTCAATTTCTGTTCTTCCCTGAATTTAGATGTGCATTCCAATGATTTGAAGAGCAGAAATTTAATTTCAATGGACCACCTTGGCTAGTCAGGAACACATAGTAGGCCTTTCAGAGGAAAGAAAAAAACGAGCTTTCCCTTCGTTGTCAAAGGCCAACCAATTATATCACTTCTCTATGTAAACAACTGTCGGATTGTTTAAACATTTATTATAAAACTCAGTGCTTTCTTCCAATCCAAGGAAACAGAAGCGGATGCCACCTGCGTCCATCAACGTGGTAGTCCAAAAACTTATCTGTTTTGGAGTATATATGTTTAAGCTACAAACTTCAATATCCCAGGTTGATTTAAATAGATCCATCGTTTCAAGGCAAGAAAATGGATAAGGAGAATTTAGCTAGGCTCCTAGATGATTTACAAAGCAGAAGCAAGGTGACCGTGGCGTTTGAATCGTGTTTTATGGTGCTCGTTATCATCACAGCGTTTTGTGGCAATCTACTCATTATTGTCTCGGTATTCAAGAATTCAAGGCTTCGGACCGTTACTAACATGTTCTTGGTGGGCTTAGCCATAGCAGACGTGCTAACCGCCTCATTGGTTATGCCATTCACAGCTTCAATATTTGTACACGGCAAGTGGAATTTTAGCGATACCACTTGCATATTCCAAGGAGTTTTCATCCTCTGCGTTATTTGGATTTCACTCCACATGGTCACCTTGATGGCTATTAACCGCTACTTTTGTGTCATAAGGCCACGTTTATATAAGAAATATTTCACCAGAAGGTCCACAGTGGCCATGATTTCAGTGGTCAGCATCGTTCCCTTTATTCTGACCGTCTCACCTTATGTGAGCGGACTGGTGACTTATATCTTCCGACCTGGAAAAGCCTCTTGTTTCATGACTTTCGATCCAGACCGCAGACTTGGAAAGATTGCCTATACCTTTTTCCTTCTGATCGTTTACACCATTCTACCGATGGCTTTTATCGCGGTGTGCTATTACAAAGTTTTTCGTACTGTCAAGCAACACGCAAAAGCTACAAAAAACACAATCCGCTCACGCCAATCAAACGGTCTAAGCACAGAAGAAGTGCGAATGACAAAGATGCTTCTTGTTCTTGTAGTTGGATTTGTTTTTTGTTGGGTTCCCGTCATTACGGTGGATTTTCTTAATGCGATAATGGGTACAGGAAGCCTTCCTCGAGCTGCATATGTTACCTACATTTTATTTGCTTATTTCAGCAGTTGCATCAATCCAATCGTTTGTTTGACGCTTAACGGGAGAATTCGCCGAGAGGCCAAGAAACTGATTCGTTTCAGAAGGCTGCGTCAGGTGGCCGATGCTGAACAAACGATCGACACAAATTTGGACTTGACAATAGTTCGTGTTAAGCAAACGCCCAACCAAAACAGAGCAGCAGGTGAAGTTTCAGGATATTAAACTAGGGACAGTTCCGTGAGCAAATTCATGGTTATTCCGATATAAAAAAAGGAATAAGCCTTATAAGAATTTTATAAGCCAAAAGAAACCTACAAAATCCTTTAATATTGCTCCTTTTCTCCTATCGCAATAGCTTAGATTTGTTGGAAAGCTGTAAAATATAGTCTCCAAAATAATAACATGAAATTTATATCTTGGTGACTTCTGATCAGCATATAATAAAAAAATAGATAAACTAAACCGTACCTCTCCTACAGAACTATATAACTTTTCCGTGTTGTTAATTTTTTCAGTTAACCCTTCCATTACACGCATAAAACACATGCTAGGTAATTTTCTTTTAATTGTTATTTTTTTTACCCCGCTGGCAGTTTTCGAATTTTATGGCGCAACGTATCAAGATTAGCATAGAATTATCAGCTTTGTATATTAATAACAACGCAGAATTCGCACAAACTCGCGTCAGTTGAACATCTGCTTTTGTTTTCGTGCTCATTCTGTTTAAGCGAAATATCAATGAGGATAATGGGTTTTTAAATGATGAATTGACAGCCCTGGTTGTTTGTCTAGATGTAGCTCGTGTTTACCCAGGGCCTTTTTTTACAAGATAACAAATCTTTGTTAATAATATTGACCTCTTGGACAAGTGATTCAGTTTCTTATAGAGCTACAGATATGCTACCTCTGGATATTGAAAGTTCATACAACGAGTAAATGTCTCATATAATTTGAACTGGTCAATTCTGACACTGGTCTATCCAAAATGCATGCTAGTGCTGATGAGATTCTTTCAGCTACAAAGTGTGTTTTAGAGCTCTTTCACTCTTTAGCTAGGGGAAACACAGAAGGATGCCATTTTGAATGTGTTAAAAGGGAAAAAATGTTTTAGCCTCACAGTCAACGGCCTCAGAAAAGTTTTCAGTCCTTCCCCGTAATCCTCGGAATCGTTTATGGATGTAACCAATGGCTATCCATATTTTCAAGTTCAACTTACATTGAAAGACTTCGGCTGAGTTCTATAATAAAGCCCCGGCTGTATTGTAAGCATTGTGGTTTGTCTGAAATATTTAAAATCAACACATTTAATTTCTAATTCGATCTGGAAACAGTGGATGAAGAGCCACTTCGTGGAAATGCCACTGCAAATTCTGTTATTCCGTTATATTTGTCGTAGTTGATTTCAAATTAATCTTAAGGAAACACTGGATCGATACATGAAATTAGGGTTTTATCAAGGCCCGCTGCAATGATTCACACTTAAAATAATTCGCTAAAGGCCCCTTTACACAGGCGATTTTTGTCGCGGCAACTCGATGCAATTTTTGTCGCACCAAAATTGCATCAAGTTTCAAACATGTTCGAAACCCCTGCGATATCACGGCGACAAATCGCACTGAGATTCGCACCTGGTTTACACGCGCGATTTTGAATTTGCAACTTTAGCGCGACAAAAATTGCATCGAGTTGCCTCGACAAAAATCGCCTGTGTAAACGGGCCTTAACACCTTCTGCTGGTTTAGGATGAGGGCGCATTGATTGCAATGTTTGTCTTTTGATAATGCAGACATATATAAATGGCAAATAGATGTTAAAAATGTACAATTCAGTTTTGGACTTTAAAGTACCTATGAAGTAGAACTAATTGTTGCTTATTTGGAAGGCTTTTCAAAGTAAAGAAGAATGGCGTTTTCTTTTTGGGAATATCTTTTTTCTTTTTAGAGATATTTAAGTTTTATTATTATGCAAATAAGGAAAGTGATGACGTCATAGGTGGTTTCGCTAAAACAGTGCAACACTCAATCAAGAATATCTCCAGAAATATTGGGGCAGTGTCCTTCAAACTTGGCACCAGAAACATACGTCACAAAAGGAACAAAATGACACCTACTATGCTGTTTCCATGGTAACACACTCGGCTCCAGTCTCTTTCTGTGAAAAACCAAATATCCCCATTTGCAATCTTTAAAAGTGGGACAGAGGGTCTAGCTCGGCACACAAGTGGTTCCCATATTACCTTAACTATCCCCATTAGATTGTTGTGAGTGGATGATCTTTATTTAGGATAAAATCTGGGAATTTTAGTCCTAATTAAGCTAGGACCAGCAGCATACCTGTTGTCATGGCAATGCGGGCACAGCAGGTGTCATTTTGCTTCTTTTTTGACGAACATTCCTGATGCCAAGTTTAAAGAACACTGCTTTAATATTTCTAGAGATATTCTTGATTGAGTGTTGAACTGTTTTAGTGAAACCACCTATGACGTCATCTTTTTACTCACAAAAACGTAAATATCTCTAAAACGAAAAAAAGATCTTCTAAAAAGAAAAACGCCATTCTACTTTACTTTGAAAAGCCTTTCAAATAAGCAGCAATTAATTTTACTTCATAGGCACTTTAAATTCTTTAGCAATACAATCAAAGCTATCCTATAACATTTATGGCATTATACAGTACCTCAGTTTAGTTCAACACGGTTTATTAAGCTGTGTCAATGTTTTCATTTTCTTGTGATCAGTCAGTCCTTTCAGCATTCTTTATGACTTTATGTTATTTCTATTAAGCACAGATATCAAGCCATTGAATGGCCCTTCCAATGCAAAATAACTTATTTAGTACAGGGGATTTTCAGCCAAGAAAAGAAAGCAAGCATTCCGCAGATAGCTTTCACAAATAAGTGAAGGTCCCCTTTTATTCATTGTGTTCAATACAAAAACAACTAAGGAAACCAAAGAGAAAATATAAAGCCTTGCAGATGGAAACGTTTGTCATTCTTTATCAGATTTCTAGTCAAAAGAATGTTGCATATTCTGTTCAATTCGGATGGCAACATAAGATTTTCAGTAATAGAACAATGGCATATGAACTGGGTGCAGAGTTTCCTGCTAGTCAACCCAGTACCAGGACTTTTCTTAAAGTAAACCCGCTGACTCGGGACTCATGTGCTCGGCCAAACGAGTCGGCCATGTTTGGAAGGACTTGGTCTCATTCGTACATTAATGGAAGGGCCTTCAAAATCAATAACATTTGGAGCGGTTTTTACGCAAACATCCAATAAATAAATGAACATCTATTGTTATGAAAAGTTGTTTCCCATGTAACATTATACGAAGGGCAGTTAATCAATACCTTTGTAAGCTTTACAATACCTCAGTTGATGCATCCTGGGAAGACCAATCTAAGGGAACGACCAAAGGGCTTTTCAAATTACCTTACATTGGCCCCTTTTTCCTTTTGGTGGAACGTAAAATCAAAATCATCGCTAAAACATACTGTAAGGATTTAGACATTTGGTTAGCCTTCACTTCCTATAAGTGAAGTAACATGTTCAGTGTGAAGGAATCGATCCCCATTGCGTTCAGTTCCCAGGTGGTTTACAACTTACACGTGCAGGATGTCATACGTGTTATGTCGGTAAAAACACTATACATTTTGGTACCAGGATTCGTGAGCACATACTCTCGGATCGCAATCCCCATATCTTTAAACATCTTCAGGGTTCTGATAGACTCTGATTCATCTTAGAAACTGCTCTTTCAATTGTTTTCCAATATCTTAGACTCGACTCTTACGAAGTTCGGCTCATCCTCTGTGTAAGAACTTGTAACTTTCACCAGTGACGTAAAACAAAGAATACAGAGAAGTCAACATAATAGACCCTAACCCTAACAATAGCTACAAAACAAAGAAAAACTTCAGAAGTTTTTGCACCGAGATAAACTCCACATTTCCAACTATGGATCAAAGAAGCCCTCCGTATTGAATGGTAACGACCCGCACTGAATAAACAACTCAAATATGTTAATTTAACGCTATTATTTTCCACAGATTTGTACTTGCACCTTTTTTATTTCCCCACTCCGTTGTATCCTTTATTGAGTATTATGTAACATTTTGCCAGTTTTGCAACTTAAGTCACTCACTCGTAACATCCTTCAACTGAGCATCTGAAACATGTCAAATTAAAGCGTTTTGTCGTTTTTTACAGTGTAACGAACTCAACCGGGGCCACCCAACTTTTTCTGCCAATCACAAGACGAGCTCAAAACAAAAGAATCGGAGTTCGTTAATTTCGGACCAATCACAAATGAGAGACTTGCGGTGAAGAGTTGTTTATTTCCATCAACGAAGAGACGACTACATATTCACTGTTGGGCGCCACGAATTTTCAAAACTAAAACGGACCAAACACATATACATTTTCCAATGATGGCTTGACTGAAGAAAAAAAGAGATTCAACGCAAATTTGACTTATATTTTCAAATATGTTTTCCGAACGACTTGACGGTCACTCGACGGTCGCGAATGTTGACAGACTTGCATCGTAATGTAAAATATGCGTTATGTTCTGAATGACTGCAATGTTGAAGACCAAAAACGGACTATATATCAGTATTGGACCCAACAATACTAAAACAACGAGGGGCTTAATAAAATATTTCGAGTCGTCTGTTATAACGGATCGCCAGCAGTGACGCGAAGGTCGACAAAACAGAGTTTCGTGACCAGGTACAATTTTGAACGGCGATAAATTTTTACAACCTGTAACATTAATTCGAACAGAAGCTTATGTGTTGGCAGTCACATGGTTTCGAGTTTAATTTGGAATCAATTTGCGCGAGTGAGTTTTTCAAAAAGCTGAAATTCTCACGAGCCGCTTCGGCGAGTGCAATTTCAGCTTTTCGAAAAATTCACAAGTGCGACACGTCGTTTCTATTTCGTGAATAAATTGTGTTCGGTAGTACGTTTCATGGCGTTTTCTCTCCAAAATTCGTGCCGTCATCCGGTAAATATATTTGTGTTTCCTCTCCGCCGTCCTGCAGTACGTTCTCGGTAACATTGCGTGAGTTTTATCCTCAAAATTCCCGGCCGTCATTCGGTACATATGTTTGTATAACCTCTGTCATCCTACACGTTCCCGGCCGTCATTCGGTAAATATAACTGTGTCTAGTACATTTCGTCTCCATAATTCCCGGTCCACGGGTTTACGGTAAATATATTTGCTGAACTCTTCCAGGTTGCCGTTTGGTAAACATATTTGCGTTGAATTCGTCTTTAGCATGCAAGGCCCACATTTGCTTTGTAAATATACTTATTTTTTGGCCTGCCATTCAGAAAATATTTATTTCCCTTTCCGGTGATGAAAATGAACAACATTTCGTCGTAAAAAGAAGCGTCGCAATCCACTTTCACGTTGCCTTTCGCTTCAATTCCCAGTCAGTCCGAAATGAACGAACTCCGATTCTTTTGTTCTGAACTCGTCTTGTGATTGGCTGAAAAACGTTGGGTGGCCCCGGTTGAGTTCGTTGAGTTCGAAAATTTAGCAATATAATAATAATAATTATAGTAATAATAATAATAATAATAATAATAATAATAATAATAATAATAATAATAATATAGTAATAATAATAATAATAATAATAATAATAATAATAATAATAAATAAATAAACAATAGCCTCCAGTTGGCGCGAAAATATATAAACAATAGCCTTCATTTGGGGCGAAAATATTTTCTATTGTTACAACAACTTAATTCTCTCGGGTGAGTTTTTGGTACGCAAACACTGATCGAAGTATTTAATTTGAATTGCTAATGTAATTTGGAAGAATTATCATTGGTCTGTGCGATATACATATAAATATATAGGCAGATTTGAACGAGCATTAGTCATCTCACTCTAGCAATCTATACAACGCGCAACTTATCTGCCCGCCCTCTCACCCATCATATTCAGTGCACTCAGCGGTGAGCAGATTAGAGAGCTCAATAATATTTTCAATTGGAATCAACGTAAACAGTTTATAATGACATTCGCAATTCTATTCTCGATTTATCTCTTAATTGGAGAATCTTTGTTGTTGCCTTATAAACCGTTAAGAGTATGCTGGGGGTAAATGCTTCAGGTGTGGACGGCCAGGCCATTGAGCAAAAACCTGCAGGTTCAGCTGGCAGGTTCCAAGCAGGAGTGGGTGGTTTTATTCGTTAACGGAGGATCCTTCGATGGAATCCCAAAATGAAGATTTAGGTATTATTGATAGACTGATAGACTGGTCGCGATGCTTGAACCCTAATTCCAGTGGGGGTGGACCTTTTTGTACAGAATGTAGGAAACGAGAATTGTTTGGTTGTTCCACCTGTAACCATGATTACGAAGGCCATCCATTACTTGTATACAAGTTGGGCGATTGGGACAGTCATTGTACCTTTTTGACCATCGGCTTATGTTTGGCCAGTTATCACAAGAAAATTTCGGGATTACGTTACTGGTTATGAAGCGTTTAAAGTAAAGAGGGCGTTACGGCGTGGCAGGAACACAAATTCACTGCTAAGGTCTGAAGCATTTGATGGAGACGTCCTGGCAATCAGAATGAACTTTACTTAAAAAAAGGGTGTAGTATCATGTTATACCAATATGTATTAAAAAAATGAAAAAAGAAAAGAAAGTGGCAGAACATGGCAGATCCGTTATAGTTACTAAAATAGTGAAAAAAAGAAAAGAAAATGTTAGAAGACGGGCGTTTGCCCTGGGTACATGGAAGGAGAATTAATGAAATCAGTATGTGAGACTAGTCAAGGTACAGTCTCAATTTGATTACGTCATGTTCAGGACGTAAAAAAAGACAGATGTTGTAGGCCATGAGGGCTAGTTGTGAAGAGGCGGAACATATTAGATGGGGGTGTTGACCCCCAAGAAAGAGAGATGGCTTTTACCCAACAAGTAATGTCCTTGGGACCTCCACGGCTCGAGACATTGACTTTGTCGCGTCAGTTCGTTTTCCTAATTGGTGTTGTTTGTTTTTGTTTTTGTAGATTTTTGAGAGCGCACCTTCATGGCTGTTACTACCAGAAACTACGAGACTTGGAACAAA
>JAHPZR010020439.1:0-2500 GCA_019787425.1 Platygyra sinensis | reverse complement strand
ACAGCATTTGCATTAGTATACTAGTAGAATTCTACTAATCTCGGATATTCCCCAGTTTCAGCTGGGGATATTCGGTCACGTGACGTGTTTAGAGCAGCCGCGCGCGAGCGAAAATAATTGATTATAAGAATCAATACCGGCAAGGTGACATGAATAATATATAGATTTAGGCCAGCCTAAAAGCGTAGCTCCAGGGCCAAGTTGATCAGAGCACGATTAAGCTAACCCAGGAAAAGGTAGAATTTTGATTTGAGTTTTGTAACTTTGTGGTGAGGTTTTCTGTATACTGTTTGGCCTCCTGTGAGTTTTAATGATCACCATATACACAAAACAAAGCAGCAAAAAAAAATGTACGAGAGAAAAAGTTATAATTTGGTTAACTTATAAACCTGGGTTAGCATTAACCGGCTTCCAAACAATCCAGCCCTGTTTTCAACAAGTTAAGCTGCCATGAGCCCGCGATCCGAATGAAAAACAGCACTTGGTCAGCGGTCAACTTCAACAAAACACGAGACCTTGATAAGCTCTAAACCTGAGCCGCGATTTGGTAACGTGATACAGGTCAGCGGATTTCTTGGTATGACAGCTGTCAATCAAACATAATATGCACGTCTAATATCAAAGAAATATGCTGTAATCCAAGACTGCATGACTCGGTGTTAGCTGGCTAGCCGCCATGTTGTGCGACGTCGTCGTCGTCGTCGTTGGGCGCACTCGCCCGTGATCCATGCCTCTAGCCATTTTGATCATAAGAAAAGAGTTGCATGGGTTCCTATTTCTACGCATACTTGAGGTTCTTCTTTTCTATAATTATGGGGCTCCGCTTGGCGGTCCTTCGGGCCGCCGGAGCTCCGCTATTAGTGAAGATTTTTGTAACTTGAAACGGTCTCAGACAAAGAGGGCGCGTATTATGAAATTTAAATTAAAGTCATTCCATTTAGGCATATTCCTAAAATGTAACGTAACCAGATGAACAAACAGTAAACAAAACAGACTAGCTTAAACGGCACGCTATACATACACGATTACTAAAACTGTACAGTACATTTTGACTCTTCGCTGACAAATTAATTTCAATAAAGTATTGCAGTGTTCATAAGTTTCACTCACAGATTAAAACATGCACAAGTCGATTTTTAAAACGCTCTTTAGTCAAGCATGTGCATGTGCTCCAAGATAATCTGAGAATTTTTACAAGTTCTTGTTTTCTTATCTGTATACATTGAAAGATAATCGCGGTTTCATGACAAACGTTGGTGTTTTTCTTGTTTAATTCACTTCCAAAGAAGAGATATTACTTGTATTTCTCTCTTTGCAGTTGAAAATGTCACGGTACTTCTTAAGATCGCTGTGTAAGCCGACGGAAAGTAATGCTTGAAGTGAACATCAAATACGGCAGTCACAACAGTGTTTTGTGACCGTTTTGGGGTAATTTTTTAAAATGCCGTTACTTTCGGGGGACCGTTAGTTTCGGGATTTAATAGGGGGGGCAAAATATTAACGTTACTTTCGGGTAGCCGTTACTTTGGGGGGGTTCCGTTACTTTCGGAATTCTAATGGTAAAAGCCAACATCAAAAACAGCAACTAAAAAAAATATTCACTGTGACAAAAACTTTAACCTCTAGAAAAGAGACTCATTATTTTTTTTATTTTATTTTTTTTTTTACTCTTTCTCGTTTTTAATAACATTTTTAAGTATCAATTGTTCCGCGCTTTCGATCATATTTGCATGGTAAAGGCGCGTTATAAATTTTTAATTATTATTATTATTATTATTTAAAATATGTATTTTCCATAATTCAAAAAGCAAGGAAATTGAAATTAATTAAGCTTATCTACATGCATTTATATTACAATGCCCTCCAAATTATAAACATGGTTGTCTTGGCACACTTATCTGCAATACTTTTTGTATCTCCACTGTCAATTATGGCATATGGGAGTTCGGCAAATGTCATGGCTTTCCAAAGCTGCTCAGACCTTTCACAGCGCCTAAGTTCGCTACGATACATTTATTTCGAGATTGCTTTGCTCGCAACTTGAAAAATAGCCTCATCAAGGGATATAGGCAAGAGAAAATGAGGGGAGGAAGAGGGACATTGAGGGCGTTGGCTGGAATATGTCGATGCCACTTTAGGTTATTTTTAATTTTAGGCGTAAACGGAAGTCTATTTTTCCGGCGTCCACATAATACTTTTCACCCGTTCATCAGGGAATTTTGAAAGGGTAGTCTGTGTGGAAATAGGATTTTTTTCTGCTGAAGCGCCTAAAGAACCACAACCACTTTGGAATAAAAACGTTGGGTGCATGACGAAAATATCAAAGTTTGTCCTCTGAGAATTTGAATCAAAGAAAACAACGATGACAACTAGAAATAATTTAATATTTGTTTTCGTTTGTATAACAACGTACAGAGAAGTACCGTATTGTTCGATATATGTAACATAATATGAAATACCGTTTAATCTGCACCGATATTCAGCACGTCTCTCTCTCTCT
>JAHPZR010020438.1:30000-35017 GCA_019787425.1 Platygyra sinensis | reverse complement strand
GCCGACGACGACGACGATGATGATAATGATGATGTCTCCTTCAATTAACTAACTGACAAAACTAGAGTTTCTGCCCCGATACGAGATTTACAGTTTTTTACCATCACGGTGAGGAAATAAAATAAACTTAACTTTGCTATGTGTTTTTTTGCAGCGCGAGGAAGTGGTTTGGAGCGTAAACCAAAATCGAGGAGATAGATGGGTGTTAAAATATGTTACGATATATAGCAAGACGCCGTACAGGGTAAACACAGCTTACTATTCTAGTATCGTTTTAAATCGCCTTTAGTCAAAATAAGTAAGCCCTTCAAGGGCGGTTCTAAGAAGGCTTCAGACGGTGCGCTTCCCCCCCCCCCCCCCTCCCTCCCTTCCCACCCACCTTGAGATGAAGCCATTTTCTTCCTGTTGGCTTTTGAAATTTGTTTACCTCTCCAGTCATTTACGCCATTCCTTAGTGCCGTACACCCTCCTGACAAAAATCCTGTATTCGCCCTGCCCCTGCGCTTGGTTAACTTTTATTTTTGAGGCTTAGCGTTTTATTGACGCCAGAGTATGGGATTGACTTGACCTTCCTTTTGACTAACGTGCATTTGTGAGGAAAAAGACGCAGTGCCGAGTTTTTTGGACGCGGCGCCGACTCACTGACGCTTGTGAGACTACGTCTGACTGCCGGAGTTTCTTCCCTCTCATGCTAATGAAACAAAAAACTTCTCTTTCAAAGCATTTGACACAAGTAACTCGAGGGTTAATTTATTATTTAAAGCCTTACTTTTGCATTCCACTTCTAGTTCATTTTCCAAGGTATCCGAGGTGACGGTTATCTCAGTGATTTCGCTTTGGATGACATCTCTCTCGAAAATAACCCGTGTGGTCTCGGAGTGTTTGGTTTAACAACAATAAACAACAGTAAGTTTGTACAGATCATTGCATTTTTGTTTTTCGTTTCAAGGTTCTGTGGTCACAGTCATGAGTAGCTCGGCTGAAGAGCTAACAATATGATTGCAAATGTTTGGAGCAAATTGTTGAAGAAAATAAAAACACTAATTAGGTTTAAGTGTCGAGAAACGATGATTTGAAGGGAGCAGTTTTTACACCACCAGCTTTTAAATAAGAATTAAATTATGAGCTCGAGATTTCTATTTAACAAATAGATTCCATGTTGACGTGCGTCTGTTCAGTAATAGGTCACAGAGGACGTCAAAATGTGGCTATCGCCTCGTGTGCCACATTTTTTTCCTACGAAATTTTGAAGTTATCTTTGATCGATTACTGAACAGACGCACGGCAACACGGAATCTATTTGTTAAATAGAACTGTGATTTAGTGGTATTTTATCAATGTTAGAAACCTTCAAGTATTCATCTGCAGTCATTTCACAAAAAAAATGAACATCAGTTGTACTGTCAAATTGAGTTCATTGATTGGTTAAGCGAGATGCTCTGTGGTTTAAATTGGTCTGGAGCACGTGAACAGCAAATGCCATGTTCGTGATTCCGAAATAGAGATAATCACATGATGATTTATCAAATGAGGTATACCATTGGGACGGAAACTGTTATTAATTATCCGTTTCTAACCGCTTGCATCGCTCATATCAAAACCTTTTAATTTGTTTTTAGAGATAAATCTTAATCCTTGTCAACATTTCTGTGAAGCGACTAAAGATGGAAACAGTGTAGACATCGTACAAATGGATTTAGAGAACGGGAGCCGTTGTTACGACAATTTTAGTTCATTTGATGTCTGTATCCAAGGAAAGTGCCAGGTATGTTACATGAAGTAGGTAAAGAAAATACTTCAACACAGCTAGAATGCGGTGTTTTACTAGTCCATCATGTTTAAAGCCAACATAATTCTACTTTGCTTATGGCTTGAACAGCTATGGTTGATTTATAGTCTTCAATTTCTTTACAAGAGTTATTACGTCACTTAAAAGAAGAGGCGAAGCATTCAGATTTCTTAATACTATATCAAACACGAAGGTCTGTGTTTGAACACATTTACAAACACCGAGAAGAAAGTGGAAAATGCGACGCGTAGCAGAGCATTTTTGACAAACTTTGAGCTGTTTGGTAGTCAACCACTGCCTTGAGCGTTTGATTTATGAGAAAACGGAGAAATAAAATCGCAAAAATGTATGCTACACAAACTTTGTTTAAACTTGATGAATTACTCATAACTTTGAGAAGCTCTGGGTCAACTTGATGTAGTGTATGTACTGTAGATTGTCAAAAAACAAGTGCTTTCTTAACATTTTGTTTATTGCTGTAATCTCCACCCTACAGCAAGTAGGATGTGATGGTGTTCTTGGATCAAACAAAACTTTGGACAGTTGTGGAGTGTGTAATGGCAACAACAAGTTATGCTCACAGACTAAGGGATCTATCACTACATTTCCAAAAGAAGGTAACATACTTTATTATCAATTCGTTATCACTAATAACGTGTCTTGAAAAAGATCGTAAAAAGAAAGGTTTTAAAAAGTTTTCTCGCCATACTTTTCACTTGAGACCTCGTCTAATCTGGTGAGAGGGGGACGGGGTTGGTAAAGGCGTTTGTGGAGGGAGGGGAGGTATAGGGGAAGAAAAGATGTCATGTTTCTTGCTCAAAAAGATCAATCAAATACCTTAAGCACAGCAAACTCTGTAACAGAAGACGTCTGTTTAGCATGCAAAGTTCAGCTGCTCGGGTCGTAAACTGTCTTAATTGGCCTCATTTGCCAAGTAACTATAACTTCTGACCACTGATACGTTGTGCGTGACTGGTGTAGTTTTGCATTGTATAGTGGTGTAGCGTGACTGGTTTAGCTTTTAGTTATGTTGTGAGTGACTGGTGTAGTTTAGTTATTTTGTGCGTGACTGGTGTTGTTGTTATTTTGTGCGTGACTGGTGAAGATTAGTTATATTGTGCGTGACTGGTGTAGCTTAGTTATTTTGTGCGTGAGTGTTGTAGTTTAGTTATGCTGTGGCGTGACTGGTGTAGTTTAGTTATGTTGCGCGTGACTTATTTTTCAGATCTTCAGACGATATTAGAATGTCCAGTTGGTGCTACTAATATCATGTTGGAGGATTCATCCCCAAACTTTCTCGGTTAGTTTTGCAAATTTATCTGCTTTGAAAGATGATTTTGTTTTTTCTTTGTAAGAAAAGATCGTTTGGCCATCTAGAAGCAATATGTGTGTCGTGTAACTTAGGATAAAAACTGACTGTTTCTGTTCGTTACAGCTCGATGTTATCAAATTATATGTCACTTAGTCCTTCGGTCATGCAATTTAAAATTAATTGATCAACAGTTCTTGACGGGATGGGAGTAAAGAAGCCGTATTTCAATGGCGCCGAAGAGACGTCCGTATCGAAAGTGTATAAATTTGCTGGCTCAAAGTTCACTTACAGGCGAGAAGGTCACAAAGAGGCTTTAAGTGCACTGGGCCCGATTGAAGAAAGGATCGTAGTCAAGGTTAGTCACGTGACCCCGTGTAAATAACTTTTTCAACTGATGTTCTAATGGATCTTGACCGTCGTATCGCATCATGGAGACTGGGACGTTTCCTGGACCAGATAAATCATTGTTCCTTGCTCATGTCGTTTAACATCTTTATCATAACTTATTATTTTTATAGCCTTTTTAATTGTTTAGCTTGAAGGCTTTTTTAGCTTTATGTAGCTACTCCAAGAATGCTACTCCAAGATCTGTCCGGATCATCGTGCATCAAAGGAACTGATGAATTCACTCTGGCCATGGATTCATCGGTTCCTTTGATGTACCACGATCCGAGTGATTTTTGTATTTTCTTGCCACCAAGAACCAATCACCAAGTAATCGCAACCTCTCTTTAGGGCGGTTGTTGTAAAACCAAAACCAAACCAATTCCTCTGACTTACCGATTTGACTACTCAGCCAACCTCAACCCGTAGTAAAACTAAAACCAAAAGCAAACTAATTGCCTGGCTACTTTCAACACTCAGCTGAAAATTAAACTCCCTATGACGAATGCGTTACTGTAGTCTGAATATGATATAAAATCAACTAGCTTAATTGAAAAAATAAATATAGCGATTTTTCGTTTTTCTGTGTAGATCTTATCTTGATAATAGTTTTGATTTGAATGAAAAAAACAGCGATCCAAACGCTCATTCGCAGATACGCTGTTAACACTGATGCATTAATTTGGTGTAGGTTAAGATCAGTGATGATCCAGCCCCAATAAATCTACGTTACGCCTTCTACAAGCCAGATAATAACGGAAGTCAATACTTTTGGTCCCATTTTAAGTGGACCGACTGCTCCAGGACTTGCGGAGAAGGTTTGTGCATAAAGAACTATTTCTCAAACTCATTAATAATTCATAAAGTGACCAACATATCACCTATTCGGGTCAGGTGGATGGATCTTGATATCCAATGAAACACCAGATCAAGGTGTTTGGAGTGTTGATCTTGGTTCAAAACCGTGTTTGATGGCAGCTCAAACACTTGCATTTTAATGACTTTTTCAACAATACATTATATTTCAGTGCAATCTTGAAATAATAAATTAGTTTTCTTACATTTGAGTTCTGCATCCAGTGCTCGACGAAACAGGGTAAACCTTTAAAAAAGTAGTACAGATAAACCGAATTTGTTCGAACCACAAGGTCATTTTAATTTTAGAAATGGTAAATGTATTATCTTTTGTCGCAATTATCGAACGGATCTAATCCTTCAGCTCGGTTTTCCTCTTCAAGGTAGCGTCGGATTCCGCATGCAATGCCATACACAGTCTTTGGAGGATACCTTTCTCCACTTTTTTTCGCTACTTCCATGACAAATTTGCTTAACCACTAATTTATTTATTAAAGACGATGCCTCCATATCTTCGATTCGAATTAGCAGTGCTAAAATCTTGAGCTGATCATAATCTTTAAACATGCCTCTGTAATCCAATACAGGCACTTGAACCTTTCGCGCAGTTTGCCATTCGTTAAAATGGTTGCAGCCCATTTGTTCTTATACTTCGTGGAGCCTAGGAATAGCTTTAT
>JAHPZR010020438.1:0-25000 GCA_019787425.1 Platygyra sinensis | reverse complement strand
TATATCGGCCCGCGAAATTGGCGCCATTCTTGATTCTTTGTTAGCGTCTCTCCACCATCTTGGATACTTACGGTCGAGTGGTCTGGCGCCCGGTCGTGTCTATTTTGATGACGTCACCGTTTTTATGCAGCATCGTTTTCTCCGTCCACGCTAGAAAACAGCGTTTTCAAAAAGCATCGTTTTCAAATCGCTCCACTCTGGAGAGCGTTTTCGAATGGCTCCGTTTTCGGAGATCGTTTTCGGCGTTGTAGTGTGAACGATAGCCGTATCCGGAGCAAAACAGCTCCGTTTTCGTTTGAAAACGGATTAGTGTGGACGGGGCCTAATTGTCCCTTACAAATTAGGTTAATAGAGTGACAAGTTCAATTCATTCATTAGTGGTTCAACCTCACGTGCAGATCGTCATCTGTTATTCGATCAAACAAAACAGGCAAAGTCCGCGAGTGAAGTTCTAAGCCCTAGTTCGATTAGTAAAATCGCTCGGATTTTCTTAGCTTTCACATTTGAAAAAAAGATCACATATAAAACATGAAAGAAGGGAAGGTCGACATGCAATATTTGTAAAGGAAAAAAATCGAATTGTGAAGGCACATGCAGGGCTCTCAGTTTTGATAACCACACTAGTAATTAACGTACGTTTGATTACTGGGCAAGTCATTGTTTGATGAAGCTACCTCACAATGACTTGATAACGTCACTGACATTTTTTAAGTAATCTCACCCGTGGTCTCTCGTAAGTACTTTTAGACCCTATCAGTGATAATAAACAATTATTGGATGAGGTTTTTGTGATATCCAGAATAATCAAGGTCAAGGTAGGGGTTATCAGCCGAAGCCGAAGGTTTCTGGTTCTTCACTGATTGCAAGCAACACAAGTCGCGCGAAGTTCACATGATTTACCCTTGGAAATCATGCACTGCGGTCATACATTACATGATTACCCGTGACCTTGACATGATTATTGTATAATCTGCAGTTATGACGTCACTGGCGCTGATTTCGATAATTCACTGTACTTTTTCGGCCAATCAGAAAAGAGTTAGAGAGCTCAATGTGTAATAATCAACATAATCAGATTGTTAGCGATTTTGACAAAATGCCCATTTTTGCTATTCTTTTCTTTCGTTAGTTTTCGACGACTTGTCATGCTCCTTTGAAGGAGGATTCTGTGGGTGGGAAAACGTGCAAGGCTCTAAGCTTGACCAGTTTGACTGGACACTGTGGAACGGAAGTACACCAAGCAGGAAGACGGGTCCTACCAACGACCACACCCTTGGAACTTCCAAAGGTGATTCACTTGTCAACAACACGCGAGATAAGGATTCAAAGATCTCTCCCTCTGACTGACACCTTGGTTTTTGAAATTGCTTACTTTTCCTTAGTGATGTAATTTGTTTTCTTCCCAGGTGTTTACGCCTTCATAGAAGCATCAGACCCTCGAAAACGAAATGACCGTGCAAGATTAATAAGTCCTGTGGTTAGGGCCAATAGAGTCTGTCTTAACTTTGGTATCACATGTATGGCCAAAGCATGGGCTGGCTCCTTGTTATCTACCGGAATCCAGTCTCTAAAAGAGAGCGGCGGCTATGGTACAAGTCAAAAAATCAGGACAACGAGTGGCATAACGAACGCTTTGTTATTTCATCGTATTTTCCATACCAGGTAAAATCTATTTCTCTGTGGCCTTGTGCTAAGAGGTGTTTGGGGGGAGGGGGGGGGGTGGGGAGGGGAGGGCTAGGGTGGACAGATAAGTTCAATGAAACAACAAGTTCATCAGAGTGGTTTGACTGGGCGGCAAGTTATGTTAAAGTTATGTTCAAACAATAATTGCCTAAATTGGAAAGATAGTTATAAGTAAAACCAAAGTTTTTGTCTCTTTATAAAGAATGCAGCCGCGTCTTCTCACTGGTCGATAGCGGAGAGCAACCAGTGCTACAGGAGAGTTCTATCAGCAAGTCAAGCCAAGCCACAAAAAATGGCATGCTATGATCTTAATGAGATAACCAGAAAATGGGATTTTGTTTCCTTTTAACCAATGTTACTGTTTTATAATGTAACAGAGGAGGTCAGGGGGGAAATGAGACTTTTGCCTGTGCGCAAAAATCTGACGCCTGATGCTACATCAAAAATTAATCTGATATGGTGATAACGGACAGCCTTTCACGAAAACAATATCGCGAAAAAACAAGCTTTTAACTACAATGATAATCGAAGGGCGGATCCAGGATATCCCAAGGCGGTGGGGGAGATGGTACCTTGGGATTGTGAACAAAATATTTTTATTTGAGAATTAGAACCTAACTGAAAACTGTTACACCACAGATACTAGCAAAATGCCACAAAGTAGAAAATTATCTTTCTGGCTGTTAATGTTTTTCATAATTGATATCCAATTTTTTTACTTTTTTTGCTTCTTTAAAAGGGGGATGGCTAGCCATCCAATCCAACCCCCCCCCCCTCCCCTGCTCACTGAAAAACTCCGCCGTTGTGATCATAATCATAAAACGTCGTAGCATGTAGTCAGTGTAGTCAGTTTCCGACAGACGTTGTCCAACGTCGTGCATGAGTTGGATCTTTTTAATTTCACATTTACTTTTTTGCAGATTGTTATTTGAAGCTATTCGCGGGAAAGGGTTTTCCCAGTGACGTAGCGTTGGACGATATTCAAAATTACCAGTGGTTCATGCCCTCCAAAGCAACGTGAAACACGTGGGTTTGTAAAATATCCCTTTAGACTTTCTATCAACTTTGAACTCAAAACATCTACCGGATGAAGGATACGTTGGTTCTTTGAGGAGTTGTCGGAAGTTTTTCAAAGTTCTTATTCTCAATTAATTAAAATTACAAGGACCGTATTGGCGATACTCAAGTTTGCAATAGCAGACACTAAGCAATCTTTTTCGTAATCTGCACGAACACACGCTTGGCAAAGGTCCTTGGTTCTTACATTAAAACGTGATCTAACAAAAACAAATACAACTTTGGGACGCCATAGTTGAATGGCTGAAAAAAAGGCAAAGTTGTAGCGTGGGGTAATCGGCGTGGTAAGCTTCTGGTGAATCTAAAACCCCTTGACAAGTAGTCGAAAAATAGTTCTTCTGGGAGCCAGGGAGGAAGTGCTTATAGGATTTCCTCGTGTCAGGATATGGATTACTGGGATGGGAACACAGAGGGTCAATATCTGGTGTTAGTCGGACCCTTTCTGTCTCTCTCTCTCCGAGCACGGTGCTTGCTGACTACTCTCGAGGGCCGGGTGAATTATTTAAGAGCTAGTGTAAGGGTTGAAATGAGTCGCTGGACCACCGGTATCACGAAAAAGTGCTATTATGCCGCGTTTACATTTTTTTTAAAACTTTTTTTGCCTTTTATTTTTTTTCTTTCAGTTCGAAATCAGTGTAGCGGCGATAGATCAAACTATTGCAAAGCTGCCATTCACCTCAACTGGTGCTCTTCAGATGCTTGGGGAAAATATTGCTGTGCAGACTTGCAAGCGGGATACCATAAACAAGCGAGCCCTGCTGACCGGGAAATAATAACAAACAAACAACAAACAGAGTTGACGCGAGTGGGGCTCCTGACTGCGGCCCTCGTTTTGGACACACGCCGTAAGCCCTGTGATTGGCCGTTGTGTGCAAAATGGCGGAAGATGTAAAACGTCGACTTTTTGATACAGTTTATATAGCAATTTTATAGAAGATTACAAAGTAAAGGGATTTTAATGAACTGTGGTATACAATTTTTGAATGCCAAAAACAAGATTTTTTTTTAATATGCACACATTCAATTTCCCTCAATAGAAACCATTTTCAAGTTTTAGTTAAGGGTTTTATTTCAAATAGTTGCAAGCAATGCGAAGCCGAAAGGGAATCTTCTACCTGAACTCTGTAATCCTACAGAGTGATCAACTTATACTTTCTCCATGTAATAACGCAGGCAAATAACACTGAGGCATACCATAATCCAGATGGTATTGTCTTGATATAACCCCAGACTCTCAGAACTAAAGACAATAGGCCATTTCCGAGTTCTCTTGTGCCTCTGTTTCGAAAGAAGTCTAAGTGCGAAACCTTTCTTTGAAAATGAGTTCTGGGTGCAGTTTCATTTTCATGCAAATCAAAGTCATTTTCATAAGAATGGTTTCGCACTTTGACTCGCTTTGAAACAGAGGCACAAGGGAACTCGGAAATGGCCTATTAACATCTCAAACTTTGGGTTTACAGAGTTACGCTCTTGCAGTTTCTGTAAAAAAACTGAGAAAGATATATTTTAGTGCCTGAACTCTCCCTTACTCGTTCCACCTCTGGTGGGAAGTTTAACTACAAGAGGTCAATAATCAAGAAGGGAAGGCTCAGCTACCCCCAACCTTGTTCCCAGGGTGCTCTCTCTACTTTCTCGAGGTAGAGAGAGAACCCGGGGAACGAGGTTGAGCTATTTTGCTGGTGTTTTGATAAGGTGGGACAAGATGTATATCAACATTGTATAATGGTTGTTATAACTTATGTGACAAAGAAAAAACTAACTAATAAAAACTGTTAACAGAACAAAACAGAAGCGAATCGATGAAATCATTGTTTTGTGTTTCTTGGCGAGGTTTCTTTCTAAATGGACGTTGAGCAGTTAAAGTCAGGAATGACTTCCTCAGTTCTCTAACATTTCGTCAGAGAAACCTGACAAAATACTGGAGATAACTTACAATCGATTCGTATCGCATGAAAGGTACTATTTCACACATGAGTTCTGGCAATGTGGCTATGGCTCATGAACATGAAGCCTGAAGGCATTGCCACTTTTGTTCCGAGACATATAAGCTGCGAGTCGACGACAAACTAGTTTCCAGGATTTCTCTTCTTCCCTCTCTTCTCTCTAAGGACAATTCACGTGCTCCGTGATGAGATTAAAAACCTGCTCAGAACTTATAACGATTGGACCTGACCAACGCTGATAACGCATTCAGTCTCCTGATAGTTACCTGGTTATAATTGCACCACCAGAAAAATCTACTACCGCTCTCAAGAATAAATTTCAGAAAAAGTGGATCCTTTATCGCAAGGTTTTTTGAAAGCAGTGGTGTCCACTGATTGCAAATCATAGATCTGGCGATCTACCGGATGTCGCTTCAACACTTTTGTGTTGCCACTGATCATGTGAAAATAAACTGCAGCTACAGAACCAATATCTTGTCACTTTAGGAGCTGAGAGTTGTTCTCGTTCAGGCCATTAGGTCATCTTTATTGTTTATTTTCGCGAAAGCGGGACTATTTTAAAGGACTTTCGCGATGTGCCAAAAAATGCATTAACAGCAACTAAATTTCGCGAAAATTTCAAAATTCTGATCTTTGTTAACAAACAGCAGGGGCCCATTACTAGGAGCCTGAAACTCCCATACATGTAATAAGCCAATGCAACGGCATTTTTACAGACCAGTCTATTTTTAGTCATTTTTCCCGCGAAATGGGCCAGTTCCAGTCTACATGAGCACACTTCCGTAAGGATAAAATGCGGGCTCACGTGAACATGTCGACATGTCAACATTAGTCCGTGCTTGTGATTGCAGATTGGTCATTGACGTTCCTGTGGGGATCTGAATTCCAGATAAATTCAAACTAAACTAAATAGATCGGTCTGTGAAAACGCAGTGACAGGAATATGGGGTAGTTGCAGGCTCCTGGTGATGCGCTCCTGCAAACAGTTAGTCTCAGAATTCGCACAACTGATTTTTGCCTCGTGTCCAGGTGACCGAAGGAAGATCGAATTTTATTCACAAAATGAAAGGAAGTGAAAATGTATCGTGTCTACTTGATCTAGCGTTACGCCTGTATTATTACACTTGTTTGGTTTGGCATTGGGTTTCTTCGCACTAAACAAGTGACACTTGGGCCTTTGATTATCTTTCAAGGCGATAGTTCCAATGACTGGCTGTACAAAAACCGTATAACAAAACGAAACTGAGAACAGTTTGAAAGCAGCGCGATACAGCGGGGCATACATCTATTTGCGATTGCAGCTAAAGAGCATTGTCAATTTCTTCAAATGGATCCTCGGGAGGAAAACTGGCTCACAGTTACTATCCCAGCAACTCCAGCTTTCACTGACCTCGTTCCCAGGGTCCTCTCTTTCGGGGAGAGGACCCTGGGAACAAGGTTACTGCATTTTTTTTCCCTCCTGACAATGTGGCGCGTTGATTAAAGAATAGGTCCTTTGCACGACCCGGTCACATGGTACAAAATTACATATACTGGTGAGCAAATTGCACAGTGGGACTTCCAAAACAATGCACCTGCCTTTGTTTTGGAAATCCCATTGCGCAACTTGCTCGCCAGTATATTTAACAATTATTCTATGAGCGCGCGTTGGATATGAGATAGCCAACGAGGCGCGTAGCGCCGAGTTGGCTATAATCATCTCATATCCAACAAGCGCGAGTGGAATAATTGTTTTATTAAAAACGCCCCCAAAATATAGAAAGCTAGACTACAATAAAAACAAAACGGCCCAAAATATCACGCATACGCTCGCCATTTTTGTAGATCATGGTATAATGGCTCATATACCATGATAGCTAAGCCAATGAAAACTCTCGAATTGCATTATCCAATGATCTAGTTTTTAATAAATAGTTTTGTACCATGTGACCGGGTCGTGCAAAGGGCCTAGTCTATCGCAGAATACTAAATTTTACATAGTCAATGGACAATTCCCTGTATGAGGCACGCCTACTTGGAATCGTAGTTGCATTCATTGAAACAAATTTCCAGTCCGAGCTGATGAACACAACTACCATGATGTCCTCCAGGCACATCTCACAGATGAAATTGTCCATTTTCATGGGTTTTAATTTCACAATTTTCTGAAAATCGCGACAATAGTGAAAATTGATAAGTAAAAAATGAAGGCTTTCGCGCAAAAAAGGCGCATGTTGCTTTTCCTGCCAATTTTCATGTATTGCAGGATTGAGCTAATCTCTGGCAGACTGACTTACTTTGACATGAAAAGCGTCGTTCTGTAATTGGTTTTGTTGACCTGGTCTTCGTTTTCGAGAAATAACGTATGCAAAAAAACTCAGTTTTCCAAGCGGATCGCGGATCGGATCGCAGATCGGATCACGGTAGAGAAACAGACCAGAGAAAAAAATTGGGGTATTAGGGGGAGAAATTAGGTATTTGGGGAAGAAATGTCAGAAGGGCGAAAAGGCAGCAAGGCAAGTAAATCAACCCCCTCCCCCCCATTAGCTCAAGGTCTGGGTCCACCACCGATCACCTTCCTTTTTGATCAAAAACGCTAATGTCCTTAGGCATGGGGCTGGGTTGGTTGGTTGAGATTGCCTGATGACTTACCCTCTTCACACTAACATGGTAAACATGTTTAAAATTGGTTTAAATTAAAACAAGGTTAAAAATCAGTTGCCAAAATCATGCACACCTCACACCTTGACAAAGTAAAAACCTGTTTGATTAAAATGTATTGGGAAGGTGGTTTAAGTATGAAATTCATCTGATCGTCTCCTCACAATGACTGAAAGTTGTAGGGGAGACCAAAGGACAAGTTGGAACTTAACTTGATATAGTTAGCCCTTTTAGTGCCATTATGACACAAAATGTTGTAAGCTTACTGTTTGGCCCATCCGTTTCAAATTTGGACACCAAAAAGATCTTCGAGAGATCTTCACATTGGAAGCATAAAATCATACCCTCGTCCTGAATTAGACTTGATAGACCACCCTCAATTTTTTTAAAAATTTTGTGCTTTACAAGTTTAGAGTCAAGTGAATATCTCTTTAAAATCTCCGCACCAAGAGCTGCAAATTAAGTTATAGTTTAAGGGTATACCCAATATATACAAGGAATATATAAGATAGTTTTGAACATTAATTTTAATTTTTTTTACTTTGCAGTCTCCTCAATTCAATTTGTATATTACTTGACTGTGGTCTTTTGATCTACTATTATCATTTTCTGTGGGGGCTAAAAGGGTAAGGTTAGTGAAGCTGGTGTGAATAATGGGGCATTAAGAAGGGATGATTATTGATTTTGTCACGAATAAACACCTAGAAACTAAAAAGAGTAACAGTATTCATAATTCTTTCTTTACAAATAATGAGCTATGTTTGCCAGAAACTACATGTACCTGCAAAAATATCAAGAGACAATAACTAACTGAAAAAGACCACAGTATCACATTTATTACACTCCAAGAGAAAATTGCACAAGTATCTCCTTGTATTGCTTGGTCAGGTCTGTCAACTTGAAGGTGTTGCTGCTGCAGCAGGCTTTTTCCTCTTCAGCACAACTGGCCCTACATTGTCTCCAGTTTCTTTATTGTGTTGAGTATGTGAGCCATCACACCTTGGAAACTGATAAGAAAAGGAAAGAATTCAGCATTAACTTTAAATTGCTCTCATGGATATTAAGCTTATTATAAATGTTATTAATTTTGCAGTATATAGAACTTCAGAATCATGGCTATGTGTCAGAAATTATATGCAATCAGTCCCTAAGATCCCTTAAGTCAAGATGTTTTGTTTTGTTACCAATACAAAACCTTACAAATACTTGAAATATTACAAAGTATAATTTGACAAAATCAATTAGTAACTTATTAGTCCAAAGAAACCAAACTGAACATTACAAAGTTATGATAGTACTGACAGCAGTTGCAAATGTCATGCAAGCATCACATCTGAACAAGGGTAATGACCCCTCCAACCCACCCCTTCCTCCACCACTCGAAAATGATGACCGTCAAACTAAAGAATCTCCCAAGACCTCCAAATTCACGGTTGTCAGCGAATATCGAAAGAAGCGACCTAAACTATCTGGTTTTGAGACAGCCTAATACACAAATTTGAATCCTTTCTTAACTTTTGCCTATACTGAAAACATTCTTGGATCAGCTGCAATCTGGTGCTCGTTTACGTGGGTTTGACTTTCATTTGGCTTTCAACAATGACAAATAGCATAAAAAGCAATCTTCTGCGGTGAATTCATTTAGTAGTGCTTTGTTGATTGGCTTGTTTGAGTTGACCCCACCCTGAGGGTGGTAACAGGGGGGGAGGGGCTGCCAATATCCCATCGCGCTGAATTTCTCTAATAATCACACATCAGTCAGAGAGTATTTTTCACCATTCTCACATCATATTTACTTAATCCTTACGGCGGCGTTGAAAGGAAAACTCTGTTGATAATTTGAACCGCAGAAATGTCAGCAATTATACTTCAAATATTTTCCCCCACAAATGACATTTACTGGCCAAAATAAAAGTGGTGTGACCTGTACAAGAGACCAGGAGATCTGGTCTGTCTGTACGAGTTGGCAATATCTGTGAACTGCCCCGACGAGAAATAAAAAGCAAACAAGGGCAAGCTAAGCAAGCCTAGTGGGGTAGAATTTTTCCCTTGAAAGACCACTCTAAGCCAGAATTACCAGAGAATGGTGTCATGCCTGACTCTATTTACTATGTTTGAATGAATGGTATCCTTCTACTTCAAAGAACACTTATCACGAAAATGTAATTGGTAAATCACAACATCACGTGCTTGTAAAATATAAAATCATGTCCTATCCCGCGTCACGCGGCTAACCACGCGTCACACAAACCCTCAGTAATTTAAGCTTCTAGCAATTAACATGCAATTAATAATGCTGGTTTAACCTTCTTCCACTTCCAGCAACGGCAAAAAGCGCAACAAGCAGCCTTCTCTGCTAAATTGTCCGACTGAATAGTGTCAGCATCTTTCCTCTGCCCTTTGCTGTGTTTTGTTGATTGCTTCGTTTGATTGATTAAAGAATGGCCACTTATTACATAACGTATTATAACTTCTAGTAAAATGCCAATTTTACCTTTTTCGACTTCCAGCAACGACAGAAAGCATGGTAAGCAGCCTTCTCTGCTAAATCCTCAATCTGGATAGTGTCAGCAACCTTTTCCTTATCCTTTTGCTGCGTTTTATTGATCCAGTCTGGATGAGCGTCCCTCTTCGCAGCGGGCTTCGAGAATAAGCGCAAGAGCCATGAGATCACGAGATACAACAACAGCGATTCTGCCAGCAGCAAAGGTGCGAGCTGCATCCACTCCTTCCCTGTCAGCTTTAAAAATCCACCAAATGTGGAAGGAACTGGTAGAGATTTGAGATAGTTTGGGAGCTGAACTTTGATAGCTCGCGAAATGGCTTCCATCATGAACTCAGTTAATCACGTGACAATTCGTTTTTAAATTTGAATAATTGTTTACATTGATATATTCAGCGTAATCAATATCAAAAAAATATTTTTCAAACGTTCAAACTTTTGGCAAATCATTTTCATTGTTGCTGATAATGTTAAAGCAAAAACACTTATTTGTTTAAGTATACTTTTCCAACTCTTTCGCAATCGCGTTACTCAATCGCGTGCACGTTACAAAATGAAAGGTGCGAATTCTTACACGCTCGGCTAAGATTTGTTTCGGCGAGAAATAAGCAGTTAAAGTACTGATGGTTCGCTGTTTACTTAGTTCTGATTGGCGTTTGATTTTAGTAATTTCAACCACAGGTTGCACTTTTATATGCACAATAGCCTCGGGCCAAAGAGTGAACGACCGGCAGAGCTCCACGGAGCGCGTTGCGTGACTTAAGGATGTTCGCGCCTAAAAACTTCCCACGTACAGATTTTTTTAAAACTTTGACTGAAGGTAGAAAATGGTAAGATTAGATTAAAAACGTAAAAAAAATCGGGGTAACCGAACTCGCTTTGAAGATAAGGCGTAGCTCAGACCATAGCATTTCTAGGATTTCCAGTCATTCGAGGAGATTCTGGCCGGATTCATTACTATCGGCATATCATCAAGTTGAAGAATCATATCTAAGTTATATATATGCCTATTTGATAGATCTTTGCTACATATGTCATTAAATCAGCTAGAATTAGCCTTAAAAAATACAACTTCTAAGTTGCGCACACCTGTATCGAGGGTCCCCTATACCTCTTCTGAAAACACCTTCACGCTAAAGTAATTGGCCTTTTCACGCATCACGAAAAATTCGAAAAACAGCTTCACGTTCACAGAAAAAAGCAAGCTATCACGTTTCACGTAAAAAAGCAAAACATATTCACGCTGCCCGAAACATATAATCATACAAATACAATCATTACAAAAATGCATTTAAATTGTATCTATTTTTTTCAGTGGCTTTTCACGTTCTTATAGTGTGTATTTCTCGACTCTGTGAGTAGATCGTACTACGATAACTACTCTTGAGCTATTTTGTGGTTTATTAACTCTTTTATCCTTTTCGATTTTTCCCTTCGCGAAGTGTAGTCGGAAGTCGGAACTTGCTCTATCTCCGATTAGTAGAATTCTACTCGTATACTAATGCAAATGCTGTAATTTGATCGGCTGAGCCATTGCACACTATCAGCCATTAGTATGCAGTGGCTGGAACTCGTCTACGAAATGGCGACGTTTTTTCGTTTTGCCAAAGTTTTGGAGGAAAATTTTGATGAAAATGGATAATTAAAATCCTGGGAAGACTAAACGAAGGACATTTACGGTTTCTTGACTTTAAAAAGTTGAAATTATTGAAAAAATGATGCGCGCGCGTGCACAACGTCAATTTTAATTGTCAACTCAATCCGGGCGATCTTTTTAAGGTCCAAAGTTTAATAATACGCCGAGAAATAATTGGAAACCGTTATTTGAATTAAACTTTAGTAAGAATTCTACTAAAACAATTAGATTATTCGCTCTCGATTTCTATGAGGTGATAGTTGATTCGGCCTTCGGCCTCATCAACTATCACCTCATAGAAATCTCGAGCTCATAATCTAATTGTTAATTAGCGCATGTGGTATTTAAGGACGTTCGCGCCCAAAAACTTCCCACGCACAGATTTTTTTTTAAACTTCGTCTGCAGGTAGAAAATGACAAGTTAAGATTAAAAACGTAAAAAAAATCGGGGGTCACCGAACTCGTTTTGAAGATAAGGCGTATCACAGACCATAGCATTTCTAGGATTTCCAGTCATTTGAGGCGATTTTGCTCAGATTCATTACTATCGGCATATAGTTAATTTGAAGAATCATATCTAAGTTATGTGTGTTTAACACAGCACATATAGGCCTATTTGATAGATCTTTGCTACATATGTCATTAAGTCACCTAGAATTAGCCTTAAAAAAATACAACTTCTAAGTTACGCACACCTGTATCCACCTACAAATTCGACCCTATTTGAATATAGCATATGAGAAATAATTAAAACTTCCCACGCACAGATTTTTTTTATTTTTTAGTATAATGGAAAGAATCAGAAAAGGAAGTGATCTGCCGAAAAAAATTGGGGGTCAATGAGCATCCAACAAAAATATTCGCACACAAAGTTAACGCAAAGGTCATTAGCCCTATATTTTGTTGAGTTTTCGACTCGGTGCGCGCGCTTGAAATAATGACGTGGCACGCTCGTGACCAATGAATAGCGTGCGCACTAGAGATGCGCAGTAGCAATGGGCGCGAACGTCGTTCAAAGGATATCTATGGTCAACGATGAAGGTAGCAAAAGGTACTCAGTGTAGATCATGGTGCATACGACAAGAACGAGCAAGTCTTTTTTTAAGAAAAACTGAAGGTTTCACCCCGGGAAAACACGCGGAAATGTCAAATCTCGAAACCATCTGTGGCACGAATAGATGATACATACAGTGGCATAAGCAGGCATCGCAAGCTATTTTTCGTCCAAAGGGTACCGAACAAGATATTAGAAAGTTGTTTCGAAAAAGTACCATAAAATATTAGAAAGTGATATTAGAAAAGTAATTTTGAAAAAATACCATAATTTCGTGTTGAAAAATATTTTGCTGGTTTCTTAGTTGAAACTTTGAGGCAATTGCATTCATGAACACTGTCTTCCTTCGCCGCTGAGTACTGCGATGACCAATGAGTGCTGACGTCACTACCCGAAGCCGGTATAGCGCCTCAGTATCTTCTTACTCCCTGTAACGCGCTGCAATCGGTGCGTTACTAAATCAAGCGACGCCATCATTACGTACTGCTGGCATCACATGCAAAAGTTTCTGTATTATCTGAGATCAACACCTTTCTCGCTCGGTGGGTCCAAAACCATTGACACATAAGGAAAAGCTGTGTAAAAACTCTTAGAAATGCCTTTCTAATCTAAGATGTTCACATTCTCAAGTCCTAAATGCACTTAGGGCTAAAAACATCCTAATTATGCATTTTTCCATGAGACGTGAAAATCAAACAATCGTGGCCAAAAGTCCTTGGGACATTTACGTAATTTAATGAATTATCTGTGTTTAATACTGAAGTTTGAAAAAAGCGCTGCTTTCCTTTTAAATACGGGTCAATTTTCACCTCACCCCTCCAATACAATGTTGAAAATCAGCAGAAATTGGGGGGCGAGACTAGACAATTGAGGTTGTATTCGCGTCTGACGTGTGCTACAAACGCCGGAAGTGCAAATTTGTCCCAGAACTCTAGTCCATGAATGCAGATTCTAGGCCCTCCAAGTTCACTGTCGCTGTGGTTAGTTCTCGATCAGTTTTTCATCCACAAGCGCATCGAATAGGCAGGTTCTACATCTAGTTTGGTGTAGTTTACGAGCTCTAATGACGCTAAAATCTGCAAAAAAGTAAAAAAATTATTCCCGAAAAAGTCGTTGGTTCACAAATCACGCGAAAGTAAATGCATATTTCACGGATCACGGAATAATCGAAAACCAGTTTCTCGAGGACGGAAAAATATAGATTCACGAATCACGGAAAAAATAAATCCTCCTTCACGCTTCACGCAAAGCAAAAATGCCCATTTACGCGTCACGAAAAAAGTATAGGAAACCCTCTGTATCCATGTACCAATTCGACCCTATCTGAATAGTATATGAGAAATAATTAATACTTCCCACGTACAGATTTTTTTGTTTTTTAGTATAATGGAAAGAATCAGGAAAGAAAGTGATCTGCCGAAAGAAAAGTGGGGGTCACCGAGCATCCAACAAAAATATTCGCACACAAAGTTACCGTAAAGGTCATCAGCTCTCTTTTGTTTGTTGAGTTTTGGACTCGGTGCGCGCGCTTGAAAATGGCGTGGCACGCGCGTGACCAATGAATAGCGTGCGCACTAGAGATGCGCAGTAGCAATGGGCGCGAACGTCCTTAAGCCCAATAGCCCATTGCAGAAACGTGAGAGGACTGGGACGAGTTTGTTATATAGATTAGATTGAAAATCTAAACATTTCAACTGAAATGCTACTGAAGCTACCGAGCCAAGTTTAAGAGTTTTTGGCAGAAAAATTGTTCAGATGGGAGCCCCAGGAGGTACTCAGGATTTCAAGTGACAGGGATGATCGAATGGAGCCAAAAGTCAAGACCCAAAAAATATCTCTTGGGCTTCCAGCAAAACCCCAAAAAATCCCTGGACCAAAAATTTACCCTCCAAAAATCCCATGCTGATTTTGTGGCCCTTAAAAGTTCCAGGAAGGGGTAATGCCATAACACAAAGAAATGTTAATCACAAAGGAAATGCTAATCAACACTGTAGGGGATAGAAAGAGGTGCACCAAAGAGAACTTGTTGATTTTGTAGCTTGCATTATTGACACATAACCAATAGAAGCAAAAATCATAGTCAAGTTCTAATGATATCCTGTGGCTAATATTATTACAGTAATTTTGAGCTTGGAGGGTCAGCTGTGAACTCAAAGGAAAAATTGTAAATCACTGATAATGAAAGAGAACTCAGCAGAACACAAAAGAAATCACAAGTCTCCTCCCTCCTTTCTTTTATAATGACTAAACAGTGACTGCCTACTCACACCTAACCTCCGATCAGGCATTCTATTTTTATTTTTTATTTTTTGTCAAATCAGGCAAGAAGTTCTCCTTCCTCCTGGTGTTAAAAAGAATGCCTGATTGCAGGTAAACTCACACCTGACTGATGGATAACCCAGGCTACAGTGAAGGAATGACATTGACTCATACCCAGTTAAAAATATGACCTTTTATCTCTGCTTCCCCACATATTGTTTACCAGCTGTGCAGCCACATTTTTTGATTTTTCACACTCACTCACCCCTAGCCCCTTTGTTGGCTTGAAAGAGAAGCCTCACTGCTGGATTATTTCATTGGTTAGGTACATTCATACATGTAGATGCTGTTATTGATTTTGGAATGCCCAAATACACAGAGTAATTTAAAAGTAACCAACATAATCAAATGTATAAAGTGCCAATACGAAGAATTGATTCATGACTTGAAAAACATCAAGTTTAATTTTTAAAGTAGATGTGCAAGTACAATGCATCCCTAGTAATTATCAAAGTTTTTCTTGTTATCTGTAACTCAGAACTTTCAATAATGATTACAGCAAGTAAATGGTGCTGTTGTCTCTTGACAGGTGTTAACATGAATCTATAGCCTTGATATACAATTACCAGTAGTGATTGTCGAATTACAATATTATTCTGAAAAGGACATTTTGCTGGGGCTGTACTGGCTGGTTAACCTACATGGGGTATCCAATAGTAACAGTTGCTGATAATCATACAAAGATACCAAGTATTGACAAAAAGAGAAAACTTTTTACTGCTTGTTCCCAACCAAACAAATCACACTTTGATGTAGAGACAAAGAATGTCATTCAAGAGGATGGGATTCCTCTCTTGATAATAACAGGTCCCACATTATCACCTGTTTCCTTGTTATGCTGATTGTGGCTGCCATCGCAGTAGGGGAACTGAAAATAAACCACAAAATTGGCGCTAACTGAATGTTCAATGCATTCATGATTTCATTTTAATGTTAAATTTACACTTACACCCTTATGCAGGAGTCAAGGTAAACCCCCCCCCCCACCCCGGGACAAGGTGGGGATTAGTGGGGAAAAGTAGGGATTTGACAGAAATGACATCCCCAAGGGGGTGGGGGATTGGGAAATATTATTTTTTATTATATAGACAGGAGTGTTTTACTGGGAACTAAACCACTCGTAGATTCCATATGCCACTTCATCCGGGACCCGAGTGGCGTATTTTCCGTATGTCACCTTTTTGAGTGTCATATCGTTCAATGACGTCACGATTCCCGCCTTTTGCTTTTGTTTGTCTCTGAAATTGTACTTAAATTCGTTGGTGTATGATCGAAACATCTTCGGGTCTTCCTCGAAAGTCTTCGGCAATCTTCGGCAATCTTCGGGAATCTTCGGAAATCTTCGGAAAATGTTCGGGAACGTTCGTCTGGCCTTCGGAACAATTTGGAAAATCTTCGGAAATCTTCGGAAGGTGGTCGGAAATCTTCGGAAAATCATCAAAAACGCCGTCATCAGCATGTCTATATAATAAAAAGAACATTACACGGCGGCTTGAAGATATGAATTTTATTTTCTCGTGGCAAAAACAATATTTTACTCACTCGCTGCGCTCGTTCGTAAAATATTGTTTTGCCACTCGAAAATAAAATTCATATCTTCGCACCACCGTGTAATATCCTCTATGTATTTAACCGTCTCCAGGGTAAGGGGTTTGGGTGGGGATTTGTCATGAGCTGAGGCACTGAAGAATGCTGAGAGGAAGGGTTGCAATCTATCTGGTGAAGAAAAACTAGCACTTGCAAAGGGAACACTCTTAAATGAAGAGGATGTTGAAATGTGGTTTCAACACCTCTCGGATGTGTCCACCAGAAGAAATGAAGGTGAAAAGAAAGCCACTGCAACAAGACACCAAAAGAATAAAGGTCACACTGAAGGGAATACCAAGGATAGCAGTGGAACGTTTACACATATTTTAAAACTTCAGACTGAAAAATAAGTCTAGCAGTGTTTAAATGTTTTTGGCTGAAATTATATTGATCTTTGGTAGGAAATTATATGTTTTGCTTTTGTGGCCAAGGAGAGTATGGAGAGATGATTGCCTGTGATAGCCCTACATGTCCAGTGGAGTGGTTCCACCTTGGCTGTCTGGGGCACTCCTGTGCTCCAGAGGGTGAATGGATATGCCCTCTTTGTACCAGTTTGTATGCACAACAAATGATTTTGACAAAAATGTCCTTTTAATAGCTATTTTTGCTAGGGATTATTATTGAGACAATTAATATGAGTGATTTTAAATATACTGACTAAGAACTGTGCTTTAATGTTCTTGCTTTTCAGGCTCCTAATCCAAGATCTCAGGCTCCCAATCTAAGATCTCAAGCTCCACATGGTGGGAGCATTTGAGGACTTTGGTTGGCAGACAGCTTCCCCAGGGTCAGGGGAATTGGAAACATTTCCGTATAACCCCATACATTTATTATGCATGCAGAAGCATTAATTATGTATGCACTCTTTTGTTTTGAAGACAATTATAGCAACTCCCTAAGGTATTGAATATATACATTGATAATTACTACTTACCGTATGAATAAAAAGAGGATTCATTGCGTGCTGTCGCGGGCTATCCCGCGGTGTTTTCGCTGATTCTCTTCAACTTCTAGCTCCGTTCTTCTCTCTTTTTCTTCTCTATATTACCCAGGCTCCTTACGCATTTTTTTCCCCATTTTTGTCTTGTACCCTATCATGTCTTGAACCACTTACCTTGTAGCATACGTCTCGCCTACCAGTCTCTCCTCTACACCACTACACTATGAGGTTCAGTTGAGAATTACCCCTCCAAAAACAATTATGTTATACCTGAGTCGATTGCATTCCCAAAAATTTGCATGACAATTACTGATTCAAGTGTTTAACACATGTTGCACGCTGCACGAAAATATGCATCGCTTTTGTGGGTCCCTGGTGAATAAAAGGGGGAGGGAATGATTTTTTTCCTTCGACTTCAGCAGTACTGTTGTTACGTACACATCAATGTCTTCAAAAAATTTTTTTAAACTCTGCAAAATTTTGGGATCACGACCAGTGTATACAGTGGTGCAAGAACACAACCTGCTGCATCGTCCAATAAAGTGTCCGCGGGAAATTTCAGCAAAGCATGGAGGTGGAGGAACGTACGAGCTTCATCGCGAAATGGATACGAATCGCGATGTTCGAGAAGAAACTGCAATGGCATGGCATTAGTGCGCACTGAAAATACATCGACAGGAGTCAAACAAAGTTTCCCTCGTACAGGAACATCCAAAGATCTCTACGAAAGATATATCTATGGGAATGGTTGTAGCATCAGCATTATGGAGACGATCCTTTTGGAAACATTATCAAACACATCGCCACCTTATATGCCAGTAAGCAAAGATGCGTAAATTGTTCTTGTATGCACTGTTCGTGATCTGATCGCCACTTCATGAAGGGAAGAAACAAAATACACAGCTTTAACGCATGTGACTAAATTTGAGGAAGGAAATCAAGGGACTAAAATGCGGAATGACACGATGAAGGTAAGCAAGAATTTTATTTCACTTCGATATCATTTACAAAATTGGTAAAATAGTAGCTGACCTGATCAACAGTTAATAGCTAACCGCAAGCAGCCTTTGCTTAGGCCTTAAACAATATTTTATAGGTATTTTTTGAACTAGCACAATGGTCGAAATCGCTATTATTATTAGCAGTTTTTAAGCCTGCGTTCTGTTTAAAAATATGGTAAATGCGTCTTAAATTGTTATATTACGTTTCAGTTTTGTGTACTTTAGATTTTCATTTCGAAAATTTTTTCTAAGTCTGCAAGAAATCGCTTCGTTTTTCAGTATTTTTGATGGAAAATTCGGTAAAAAAAAAAGTCCAAAAGTATGCGACACTTAGAAAAAAAAGGTAAATTTTAAAGTTATTCAAAGCGAATAAGTCTCAAAGGAGCGCTATTGTTTCTGCTATTGTTAAGTTAAACAAAGAACTGTATGCATAATAAATGTATGGGGTTATACGGAAATCTTGCCGGGGAATTTGTTGATATCCGAACTTGGGCTTGCAACAAATCCCCACCTTGTCCTGGGGTGGGGGTTTACATTGACTCCTGCATTACACCCTTTGTGGCTCAAAACATATATTTTTGTATTTCCATCACCTGATGATCACTTTGTGGATCAAATGAAATAAGCTCCAGATAATATATGGAATCTAAAGCTATCTGAGATGGTCAGATATTGTTTTGTTGGATTTGCCCCTATAGGGAGGGGAGAGCGGAGGATGGGCACTACTAAAATTGACCGTTGCACAAGCTTAAGACCTGTTTTCCAGGTTGCAATGAAAACGAAGAATTCAAAAGGTATCTACACAAACCTTTTTTGATTTCCAGCAACGGCAGCAAACAGTCTTGTCTCCAGATCCTCAATTTGAAACGCATCAGCTACTTTTTCTTTTTCTTTTTGGTGTGTCTTGTTCACCCACTCCTCTTCTTTCTTGGGCTTCGAGGGAACAATCGCTGAAATTACCAGGTATACAACGACAGAGGTCGTCACCACAAATGGTACAAGCTGCACCCACTCGCTGCCAGAAAGCTTTAGAAATCCACAAAATGTGGAAGGAATTGGCAGTGTTCTGAGATAGTTTGGGAGCTGAATTCTGATAACACGAGATATAGCTTCCATTTTGGATTTTTTGTCATGTGACCAAGAGGAAGACACGCGAGAATACACGCGCGAAGAGTCGCGCGAAGCAAAGTCGAGGAAAGATCGTTTTTTCTTTCCAGCTGTTTTCTCTGGGGAAGGAAAGTGACTGAAATTCACAAATGCTATCCTATTTGTGACGTCCCCCTGAATATTGTTGCTTTTTGTTTACATTTTTGACTCCGACGGCAACCTCGTTCCAGGGTCTACTCCGCTTTCAACACTGCACAGCGGCTTCTCAAACTGGGCAAAAACATCGTCATGTATGACAACACTTAAAGTGGATTTCATCATGGCGGACGAAGAGAACCTTTCAAATTGTGATCAAGAAACTCCTGTAACAAACAAAAAAGGCATATTTCGACAGTGCCTTACACACGTAGCACCTCCCTCAGGGTTCTGTGGACAAATCTTAACTCGTGGCTTTATCGTGTTATTGTGTTGGGCAGTATTATGGTCAATTCTTGGACAAGAACTTTTACCAGGAGGCAATATCTTCGGAATTTTCAACGTTATAGTTCTTGCTGCTTTAGGTGGCTTTTTGACGAGAAAACTATCAAGAGATACTTTCCCACCTCTCTTAGGGATGCTTGTTGTTGGATTTATTCTTAGAAATGTGCCAGGAATCAACGTTGCTCGACATATTGACAAGAAATGGTCCGCAACTCTGCGAAGCATGGCGCTTGTTGTCATTTTGACGAGATCTGGTTTGGAACTCGACCCAGGAGCATTACGAAGGCTGAAATTCACCGTAATTCGCTTGGCCTTTTCTCCGTGCATCGGAGAGGCCATCACAGTGGCTGTTGTAGGAAAACTGTTGCTGGACATGCCTTGGCTTTGGGGCTTTCAGCTTGGGTGAGTAACTGGTGACCGGTCAGTGCAGATAATAATTATTTTTGTTCCAGTGTTGATTGACAGTTAACTGGAAGCAGCATGAAATTTTTGACTCAAATTTGCTAAATTTAAGAGTAAAGGAAGACTTCATGTATAAGAAAGTTGTAAAATGCTTTCATATTGTTAAGAAGCAAATAAGCAGTTAACAAGAAGGTGGGATTTACACCAAAAGGATGTATTTATTTGGTATCCGGTTTGAGCGCCCCCAAGTTCTAGCGCCCCAGGTCTGAGCGCCCCACATCTTGGTTCCAGCGCCCCGTGCCGTTAGTTTATGCGCCCCACTAAACATATGAACGTTTTTGTGTGTTTGTGTAAATCATATTTTTCGCTCCACTTTTATACGGCGTCCACATCATTGTAAGTGACGAAACTATACGTCGGCGTGGGTCGAGAATGAAAATTGCTGAAATTGGGAAGTAATGTTTGCTTGAGCTAACGGCGTCGGTAGCTAACACAAAAACGAAAGAAGTTTTGTAGTCAACAAATAAATCGAGTTCGATCTCGATAAATACCCAACGAAACACAACAAAACTTATACCAAATTAAACCTTAAATAAGAGAGAAAACATTAATTGATGTTTCTGTGATGCGAATTGAGTAGCGCGAATGAAAATTGCAAAGTTGAAATTTTACTCGCAGCTTCACCGTTCGCAAAAAATTGTAGCTCCGTCGCAAAATATCGCTCCCTCGCGAATCCCGCCAGCTACGCAGGCTAGTTACTTTGGATATTTTACTTTACGTATTTGTGGGGCGCTAGAACTTGTATGTGGGGCGCTAGAACCAAGATGTGGGGCACTCAAACCAGGGGCGCTCGAACATCGGGACGCTCAAACCGCAATTCATTTATTTAGTTGGCACTGAAGTCTATCGTTGATTGCCATTCAAACAGTACATACAGCTATAGATGTGTGTGGTGTTCTCCTTTATCAGGTTTGTCCTTGGTGCTGTTACACCTGCTGTTGTAGTTCCTCAGCTACTAACTCTGCAACAAAAAGGTTTTGGTGTCGCACAGGGAATTCCCACTTTAGTTATGGCAGCATCATCATTTGATGATGTCATTGCCATAAGTTTGTTTGGGGTTTTTCTTGGGATTGCTTTTTCAAAAGGTTAGTCACTTAATACACATGACATATAATAAAATTGAAAATAAAAAATAATTTATCTCTTAATGTAAGTGTGGAAGTGTCTTAAGCACTGCTGCACTTATTGGGGACATGCAAACAAGAAAACAGATATTGTAAATTGAACAGAAGCTGGTTAAAAATCCCAACTGGCTGAACACTAGTTTTAGCTGTTTACATAGGTTGGAGTAGAATAATGGAACCACCACGCACAAATCCATTTAATGGCAGGGATGGGGACTCGAACCCAGGTACTCTAGATTACAAATTCAGTGCCAGGGGTGGATCTAGGTGTAGGAGGGAGGGGGGAGGGGGTGTGTACCTCCGATCCCCCCTGAGATGGAGCCTTTTTTTCTGTTTGCTTTTAAAAATTGTTTACCTCACTAGTCAGTTGTGGCATTCCTTAGTAGTGTGCCTCCTCCAAAAAAAAACTCTGTATCCACCGCTGAGTGCCCCAACCACTAGGCCATCGCTGTCTCTACAAACAGCTTACATTGCACAAGTTTGTCACTACAAACTGCTGACATTAAACTAACGTCATTCCTTAGTGGTGTGCCCTCCTCCTAAAAAAAATCCTTAATCCACCTCTAAGTGCCCTAACCATTAGGCAATTCCACCTCCTCAAACAGCTTACATTGTATTTGACACAGTGACTACAAAGTGCATTAAACTGATGCATGTGGCTGTATTAATACTTGTATTTAGGAAACATAGTGTTCAACATCTTCAGAGGACCTATTGAGCTGTTAATGGGTATTGTATTTGGAGGCTTGGTGGGAGTTTTATGTTGGTTTTTACCAAACAGAACTGAGGTAAATATACTTACACTGTACACTGTATACATCTATAAGTACTCAATGGACACTCAATACATAGTGATTTACATGGGATTACAGTACACACTCAATGCTTTCTGTTTGATTTGATTTGTTTTCATCTTTCATGTCTGGCTCTTTTTACTGCTAGCAAGACAGATCTCGTAACAGATTTGTGATTCTCCTTGGTTGTGCCATGCTGTCAGTGTTTGGTAGTAACATGGCACAGTTTTCAGGAGCAGGGGCACTTGGTGTTCTTGTAATGGCTACTGTGGCCTCGTATGGCTGGGGAGATATAGAGAAGGTTGGTGTAGGTTTGAATGTACATTCAGACTCTTCTGAGAAAAAACAATCAAGTATTCTCTGAGAAAAAAAAATCAAGAATTCAAAAAAATGTTATAACTAAACAAGAGAAAACATAAACTGGGCATGACAATGATTGTCCAGAAAGTAATTGTTAGCATACTATCTAGGACGGCAAGCAGTTTGTGCCTGTTTTTATTTTTTGTTCACCTCAGTTTCTCCAGTATACCCTTTAAGAACAGCAAGTTCTGGAAAGATATGGAATACCCTCAGAAGCAGTGCCACACTATTTTGTTTTTCAGAATGACCTTTACCACATGTAGCTCATACATTTTATGATATATTAATTAAGTAATGTTTGTGTTTTCTTATGTGTAGGCTCCTATTGCTGATGCTATGGCTGTAGTATGGGAATTCTTCCAGCCTCTGCTGTTTGGTTTGATAGGTGCAGAAGTCAGTATAGAGTACATGGAAAGTACACTCATTGGTATGTAGTGCAATGGTCTGAGTTTTCCTTGCCTACCATGGAAATATGGTCAGTTCATGAGGATGTTGAAAATAATATTTTACTACATTAGAGGAAAATATGAGTAAGTAGTTAAAGAGGCTCAGTCATGGTTAAATGGTTTGAAAAGTTTAGCTAAACTTTTCAAATTCGTTGTTTGCAATCCGTGTCAATCTTCTCCATTTTTAATCATCCTTGTTCCTTTATGGTTTATTATCATCTCTTTGATGTTTTTCTATCTTTATAAAGTGTTATTTTCAGGTTTTCTTCAAATATTTAACGGTAATTTTTTCGATACTCAAAATAACTCAAAATGCCTTGACTGAGCCCCTTTAAACTACTGGTGTACTATCAAAAACAGCTTTGGGTTTCTGACACTCATAAAGTATCTGAATTGTTAATTATGAACTACATGTATATGATCGACTGAGAGACGTTCTTTATAATATCACAGTAAAGTTAAGTGATAAAATAATAAATTCCCATGTAAAAAAGTGTTTGCAGTTGACGCTATCTGTGCATTCAAGGATTGAATAAAAATGTGAGAAAACAGATGGCTGATAGTGTAGTTCATTACCATCTAGCAATATCCTATAGACTCTAGGATTCAGCCTCCTTTTTCCAGGTGGTCTTGGTGCCTTTTTCCATGCATTGATGACGCGAAAAAGAACTGCAAAAAATCCCAGTTGTGTCATTTATTTTCAGGAAAGGCTTTTGGTTTGCTCACTGTAGCAATGGTCATCAGAGTGATTTTGACCTTTCTTGTGGTATCTGGAAACAATCTCAGTATCAAGGACAAGTTATTTGTGGCTATTGCTTGGTCACCAAAAGCTACAGTCCAGGTGAACAACAGAGTACAAAGTAGCTACAAATAGGATCACCATCAAGTAGTATGCAAAAGTCGCTTCCACTGTGAGATGAGTACAGAGTAATGAGCAGGGATGGGGAGCAGGGATGGCGCGGTGGTGAAAGCGCCCGCCTCCTACCAATGTGGCCTGAGTTCGATTCCAGCCCAGTACCATGTATAGGTTGAGTTTGTTGTTGGTTCTCGACTTGCTTCAAAGGTTTTTCTCCGGGTTCTCTCACTTTCCTCCCTCCACAAAAATCAACATATCCGAATTCCAATTCAACCAGGTTAGAGAAACCGCATGAAAACCAGCTAAGGCTGAATTGTAGCTTCCTCTCTAAATATTGTAAAACAAATCTGTACATCACAAGGCTGCAAATTTTAACATCGACCTAACTTAACGATCATAGCCATGCCATTAAAAATCGCTTATTTTAGAACTCTTAGTACGTTTATAGACAGCTAAGAAGTTTCAGACGAGATGATCAGCATTATTAAAAAACGTGAAAAATTGCTTCATGTAGATCAAATAGTTGCTGCATGTAAGTGTGTGGAGAAACCCCCGTGGGGGGGGGGGGGGGGCACTTCCTTACAAGAGGCTAATGGGGACGTGCCGCTGGATGGGGTCGCATTTTCACGACTGGATTGACTATCATGGGGTCGCATTTTCAATAGAGTTACCAGAATGGGGTCACACATTTTCTGATTTTTGGGGTAAGACAGTTCTTCATATTTACGGGTAGCAAACGTATCAGAATGTTTGTACTGTAGGTGAAAAGTAAAGTGTTCTTTATTTAATATAAGGTACATATATAAATATAAAGTGACTAAGTTGGGATCGGAAAATTTACATATTTGCCCAAAAGTGACTAAGATGGGGTCTATAATTGGCCACAGAATAGACTATTATGGGGTAGGGTCTCTGAGAGGCCAGCGGCGCATACCCAGCAAAAATTGACCCAAGTAGCCCCCCGGGGGGGAAGGGTGGGGGAGAAACT
>JAHPZR010020437.1:0-10000 GCA_019787425.1 Platygyra sinensis | reverse complement strand
TCAAAAACGCCGTCATCAGCATGTCTATATAATAAAAAGAACATTACACGGCGGCTTGAAGATATGAATTTTATTTTCTCGTGGCAAAAACAATATTTTACTCACTCGCTGCGCTCGTTCGTAAAATATTGTTTTGCCACTCGAAAATAAAATTCATATCTTCGCGCCACCGTGTAATATCCTCTATGCTATTTAACACCGTCTCCAGGGTATAAGGGGTTTTGGGTGGGGATTTGTCATGAAGCTGCGGCCCCACTGAAGAATGCTGAGAGGAAGGGTTGCAATCTATCTGGTGAAGAAAAACTAGCACTGGCCCAACAGGGAAACACTCCTAAAATGAAGAGGGATGTTGAAATGTGTTTCACACCTCTTTCAGGATGTGTCCCACCAGAAGAAATGACGGTGAAAAGGGAAAGCCACGGCCAACAAGACACCAAAAAGCAATCAAGGTCACACACTGAAGGGAAATACCAAGGCATTAGCAGTGGAAACGTTTACACATTATTTGTAAAACTTCAAGGGGAAACCTGAAAAATAGGTCTAGCAGTGGTTTAAATGTTTTGGCTGAAATTAGATTGATCTTTGCGTAGGAAATGATATGTTTTGACTTTTTGTGGCCAAGGAGGGGGGGGGGGACTATGCGAGAGATGATTGCCTGTGATAGCCCTACATGTCCAGGGAGTGGTTCCCACCTTGGCTGTCTGGGGCCACTCCTGTGCTCCAGAGGGAGTGAATGTGATACGCCCTCTTTGTACCAGTTTGTATGCACAAACAAAGTTGTGATTTTGACAAAAATGTCACTTTTATATGAGGCTCTGTTGTGCTAGGGATTAGTATTGAGGACTAATTAATAATGAGTGAATTTTAAATATACTGACTACGAACATGTGCTTTAATGTTCTTGCCTTTCAGGCTCCTAATCCAAGATCTCAGGCTCCCAATTCTAAGTATCGCATAGCTCCACATGGTGGGAGCATTTGAGGACTTTGCGTTGGCAGACTAGCTTCCCCAGGGTTCAGGCGGAATTGGAAACATTCCGTATAACCCCATACAATTTATTATGCATGCAGAAGCATTAATTATGTATGCACTCTTTTGTTTTTGAAGACAATTTCATAGGTAACTCCTAAGGTATTGGAATATATAGATTGAGTAATTACTACTTACAGTATGAATAAACGAGGATTCATTTTTTTTTTGTTTTTTTTTTTTTTTTTTTTTTTTTTTTTTTTTTTTTTTTTTTTTTTTTTTTTTCTTTCATTTGTTTCCGTGCTGTCGCGGGCTATCCCGCGGTCGCTGTTTTCGCTGATTCTCTTCAACTTCTAGCCCGCGTATCTTCTCTCTTTTTCTCTCATCTATATTACCCAGGCTCCTTACGCCCTTTTTTCCCCACTTTTGTCTTGTACCCTATCAGGTCTTGAACCACTTACCTTGGAGCATTACGTCTCGCCTACCAGTCTCTCCTCTACACCACTACACTATGAGGTTCAGTTGGAGAATTAACCCGCCAAAAACAATGTATGTTATACCTGAGTCGATTGCATACCCAAAAATTTGCCATGACAATTTTACTGATTCAAGTGTGTTAAACACATGTGGCACGCTGCACGAAACATATGCATCGCCTTTTGTGAGGTCCCTGGTGAATAAAAGGGGGAGGGAGATGATTTTTTTCCTTCGACTTTACAGCAGTACTGTTGAGTACGATACACATCAATGTCTCCAAAAAATGAGTTTTTAAATCTCTGCCAAAAATTTGGGGATCACGACCAGTGGTATACACAGTGGTGCAAGGAACACAACCTGCTGCACGGTCGCCAATAAAGTGTCCGCGGGAAAATTTCAGCAACAGCATGGAGGTGGAGGTAGACAGATGACGAGCTTCATCGCGAAATGGATACGAATCGCGATGTTCGAGAAGAAACTGCAATGGCATGGCATTAGTGCGCACTGAAAATACATCGACAGGAGTCAAACAAAGTTTCCCTCGTACAGGAACATCCAAAGATCTCTACGAAAGATATATCTATGGGAATGGTTGTAGCATCAGCATTATGGAGACGATCCTTTTGGAAACATTATCAAACACATCGCCACCTTATATGCCAGTAAGCAAAGATGCGTAAATTGTTCTTGTATGCACTGTTCGTGATCTGATCGCCACTTCATGAAGGGAAGAAACAAAATACACAGCTTTAACGCATGTGACTAAATTTGAGGAAGGAAATCAAGGGACTAAAATGCGGAATGACACGATGAAGGTAAGCAAGAATTTTATTTCACTTCGATATCATTTACAAAATTGGTAAAATAGTAGCTGACCTGATCAACAGTTAATAGCTAACCGCAAGCAGCCTTTGCTTAGGCCTTAAACAATATTTTATAGGTATTTTTTGAACTAGCACAATGGTCGAAATCGCTATTATTATTAGCAGTTTTAAGCCTGCGTTCTGTTTAAAAATATGGTAAATGCGTCTTAAATTGTTATATTACGTTTCAGTTTTGTGTACTTTAGATTTTCATTTCGAAAATTTTTTCTAAGTCTGCAAGAAATCGCTTCGTTTTTCAGTATTTTTGATGGAAAATTCGGTAAAAAAAAAAGTCCAAAAGTATGCGACACTTAGAAAAAAAAGGTAAATTTTAAAGTTATTCAAAGCGAATAAGTCTCAAAGGAGCGCTATTGTTTCTGCTATTGTTAAGTTAAACAAAGAACTGTATGCATAATAAATGTATGGGGTTATACGGAAATCTTGCCGGGGAATTTGTTGATATCCGAACTTGGGCTTGCAACAAATCCCCACCTTGTCCTGGGGTGGGGGTTTACATTGACTCCTGCATTACACCCTTTGTGGCTCAAAACATATATTTTTGTATTTCCATCACCTGATGATCACTTTGTGGATCAAATGAAATAAGCTCCAGATAATATATGGAATCTAAAGCTATCTGAGATGGTCAGATATTGTTTTGTTGGATTTGCCCCTATAGGGAGGGGAGAGCGGAGGATGGGCACTACTAAAATTGACCGTTGCACAAGCTTAAGACCTGTTTTCCAGGTTGCAATGAAAACGAAGAATTCAAAAGGTATCTACACAAACCTTTTTTGATTTCCAGCAACGGCAGCAAACAGTCTTGTCTCCAGATCCTCAATTTGAAACGCATCAGCTACTTTTTCTTTTTCTTTTTGGTGTGTCTTGTTCACCCACTCCTCTTCTTTCTTGGGCTTCGAGGGAACAATCGCTGAAATTACCAGGTATACAACGACAGAGGTCGTCACCACAAATGGTACAAGCTGCACCCACTCGCTGCCAGAAAGCTTTAGAAATCCACAAAATGTGGAAGGAATTGGCAGTGTTCTGAGATAGTTTGGGAGCTGAATTCTGATAACACGAGATATAGCTTCCATTTTGGATTTTTTGTCATGTGACCAAGAGGAAGACACGCGAGAATACACGCGCGAAGAGTCGCGCGAAGCAAAGTCGAGGAAAGATCGTTTTTTCTTTCCAGCTGTTTTCTCTGGGGAAGGAAAGTGACTGAAATTCACAAATGCTATCCTATTTGTGACGTCCCCTGAATATTGTTGCTTTTTGTTTACATTTTTGACTCCGACGGCAACCTCGTTCCAGGGTCTACTCCGCTTTCAACACTGCACAGCGGCTTCTCAAACTGGGCAAAAACATCGTCATGTATGACAACACTTAAAGTGGATTTCATCATGGCGGACGAAGAGAACCTTTCAAATTGTGATCAAGAAACTCCTGTAACAAACAAAAAAGGCATATTTCGACAGTGCCTTACACACGTAGCACCTCCCTCAGGGTTCTGTGGACAAATCTTAACTCGTGGCTTTATCGTGTTATTGTGTTGGGCAGTATTATGGTCAATTCTTGGACAAGAACTTTTACCAGGAGGCAATATCTTCGGAATTTTCAACGTTATAGTTCTTGCTGCTTTAGGTGGCTTTTTGACGAGAAAACTATCAAGAGATACTTTCCCACCTCTCTTAGGGATGCTTGTTGTTGGATTTATTCTTAGAAATGTGCCAGGAATCAACGTTGCTCGACATATTGACAAGAAATGGTCCGCAACTCTGCGAAGCATGGCGCTTGTTGTCATTTTGACGAGATCTGGTTTGGAACTCGACCCAGGAGCATTACGAAGGCTGAAATTCACCGTAATTCGCTTGGCCTTTTCTCCGTGCATCGGAGAGGCCATCACAGTGGCTGTTGTAGGAAAACTGTTGCTGGACATGCCTTGGCTTTGGGGCTTTCAGCTTGGGTGAGTAACTGGTGACCGGTCAGTGCAGATAATAATTATTTTTGTTCCAGTGTTGATTGACAGTTAACTGGAAGCAGCATGAAATTTTTGACTCAAATTTGCTAAATTTAAGAGTAAAGGAAGACTTCATGTATAAGAAAGTTGTAAAATGCTTTCATATTGTTAAGAAGCAAATAAGCAGTTAACAAGAAGGTGGGATTTACACCAAAAGGATGTATTTATTTGGTATCCGGTTTGAGCGCCCCCAAGTTCTAGCGCCCCAGGTCTGAGCGCCCCACATCTTGGTTCCAGCGCCCCGTGCCGTTAGTTTATGCGCCCCACTAAACATATGAACGTTTTTGTGTGTTTGTGTAAATCATATTTTTCGCTCCACTTTTATACGGCGTCCACATCATTGTAAGTGACGAAACTATACGTCGGCGTGGGTCGAGAATGAAAATTGCTGAAATTGGGAAGTAATGTTTGCTTGAGCTAACGGCGTCGGTAGCTAACACAAAAACGAAAGAAGTTTTGTAGTCAACAAATAAATCGAGTTCGATCTCGATAAATACCCAACGAAACACAACAAAACTTATACCAAATTAAACCTTAAATAAGAGAGAAAACATTAATTGATGTTTCTGTGATGCGAATTGAGTAGCGCGAATGAAAATTGCAAAGTTGAAATTTTACTCGCAGCTTCACCGTTCGCAAAAAATTGTAGCTCCGTCGCAAAATATCGCTCCCTCGCGAATCCCGCCAGCTACGCAGGCTAGTTACTTTGGATATTTTACTTTACGTATTTGTGGGGCGCTAGAACTTGTATGTGGGGCGCTAGAACCAAGATGTGGGGCACTCAAACCAGGGGCGCTCGAACATCGGGACGCTCAAACCGCAATTCATTTATTTAGTTGGCACTGAAGTCTATCGTTGATTGCCATTCAAACAGTACATACAGCTATAGATGTGTGTGGTGTTCTCCTTTATCAGGTTTGTCCTTGGTGCTGTTACACCTGCTGTTGTAGTTCCTCAGCTACTAACTCTGCAACAAAAAGGTTTTGGTGTCGCACAGGGAATTCCCACTTTAGTTATGGCAGCATCATCATTTGATGATGTCATTGCCATAAGTTTGTTTGGGGTTTTTCTTGGGATTGCTTTTTCAAAAGGTTAGTCACTTAATACACATGACATATAATAAAATTGAAAATAAAAAATAATTTATCTCTTAATGTAAGTGTGGAAGTGTCTTAAGCACTGCTGCACTTATTGGGGACATGCAAACAAGAAAACAGATATTGTAAATTGAACAGAAGCTGGTTAAAAATCCCAACTGGCTGAACACTAGTTTTAGCTGTTTACATAGGTTGGAGTAGAATAATGGAACCACCACGCACAAATCCATTTAATGGCAGGGATGGGGACTCGAACCCAGGTACTCTAGATTACAAATTCAGTGCCAGGGGTGGATCTAGGTGTAGGAGGGAGGGGGGAGGGGGTGTGTACCTCCGATCCCCCCTGAGATGGAGCCTTTTTTTCTGTTTGCTTTTAAAAATTGTTTACCTCACTAGTCAGTTGTGGCATTCCTTAGTAGTGTGCCTCCTCCAAAAAAAAACTCTGTATCCACCGCTGAGTGCCCCAACCACTAGGCCATCGCTGTCTCTACAAACAGCTTACATTGCACAAGTTTGTCACTACAAACTGCTGACATTAAACTAACGTCATTCCTTAGTGGTGTGCCCTCCTCCTAAAAAAAATCCTTAATCCACCTCTAAGTGCCCTAACCATTAGGCAATTCCACCTCCTCAAACAGCTTACATTGTATTTGACACAGTGACTACAAAGTGCATTAAACTGATGCATGTGGCTGTATTAATACTTGTATTTAGGAAACATAGTGTTCAACATCTTCAGAGGACCTATTGAGCTGTTAATGGGTATTGTATTTGGAGGCTTGGTGGGAGTTTTATGTTGGTTTTTACCAAACAGAACTGAGGTAAATATACTTACACTGTACACTGTATACATCTATAAGTACTCAATGGACACTCAATACATAGTGATTTACATGGGATTACAGTACACACTCAATGCTTTCTGTTTGATTTGATTTGTTTTCATCTTTCATGTCTGGCTCTTTTTACTGCTAGCAAGACAGATCTCGTAACAGATTTGTGATTCTCCTTGGTTGTGCCATGCTGTCAGTGTTTGGTAGTAACATGGCACAGTTTTCAGGAGCAGGGGCACTTGGTGTTCTTGTAATGGCTACTGTGGCCTCGTATGGCTGGGGAGATATAGAGAAGGTTGGTGTAGGTTTGAATGTACATTCAGACTCTTCTGAGAAAAAACAATCAAGTATTCTCTGAGAAAAAAAAATCAAGAATTCAAAAAAATGTTATAACTAAACAAGAGAAAACATAAACTGGGCATGACAATGATTGTCCAGAAAGTAATTGTTAGCATACTATCTAGGACGGCAAGCAGTTTGTGCCTGTTTTTATTTTTTGTTCACCTCAGTTTCTCCAGTATACCCTTTAAGAACAGCAAGTTCTGGAAAGATATGGAATACCCTCAGAAGCAGTGCCACACTATTTTGTTTTTCAGAATGACCTTTACCACATGTAGCTCATACATTTTATGATATATTAATTAAGTAATGTTTGTGTTTTCTTATGTGTAGGCTCCTATTGCTGATGCTATGGCTGTAGTATGGGAATTCTTCCAGCCTCTGCTGTTTGGTTTGATAGGTGCAGAAGTCAGTATAGAGTACATGGAAAGTACACTCATTGGTATGTAGTGCAATGGTCTGAGTTTTCCTTGCCTACCATGGAAATATGGTCAGTTCATGAGGATGTTGAAAATAATATTTTACTACATTAGAGGAAAATATGAGTAAGTAGTTAAAGAGGCTCAGTCATGGTTAAATGGTTTGAAAAGTTTAGCTAAACTTTTCAAATTCGTTGTTTGCAATCCGTGTCAATCTTCTCCATTTTTAATCATCCTTGTTCCTTTATGGTTTATTATCATCTCTTTGATGTTTTTCTATCTTTATAAAGTGTTATTTTCAGGTTTTCTTCAAATATTTAACGGTAATTTTTTCGATACTCAAAATAACTCAAAATGCCTTGACTGAGCCCCTTTAAACTACTGGTGTACTATCAAAAACAGCTTTGGGTTTCTGACACTCATAAAGTATCTGAATTGTTAATTATGAACTACATGTATATGATCGACTGAGAGACGTTCTTTATAATATCACAGTAAAGTTAAGTGATAAAATAATAAATTCCCATGTAAAAAAGTGTTTGCAGTTGACGCTATCTGTGCATTCAAGGATTGAATAAAAATGTGAGAAAACAGATGGCTGATAGTGTAGTTCATTACCATCTAGCAATATCCTATAGACTCTAGGATTCAGCCTCCTTTTTCCAGGTGGTCTTGGTGCCTTTTTCCATGCATTGATGACGCGAAAAAGAACTGCAAAAAATCCCAGTTGTGTCATTTATTTTCAGGAAAGGCTTTTGGTTTGCTCACTGTAGCAATGGTCATCAGAGTGATTTTGACCTTTCTTGTGGTATCTGGAAACAATCTCAGTATCAAGGACAAGTTATTTGTGGCTATTGCTTGGTCACCAAAAGCTACAGTCCAGGTGAACAACAGAGTACAAAGTAGCTACAAATAGGATCACCATCAAGTAGTATGCAAAAGTCGCTTCCACTGTGAGATGAGTACAGAGTAATGAGCAGGGATGGGGAGCAGGGATGGCGCGGTGGTGAAAGCGCCCGCCTCCTACCAATGTGGCCTGAGTTCGATTCCAGCCCAGTACCATGTATAGGTTGAGTTTGTTGTTGGTTCTCGACTTGCTTCAAAGGTTTTTCTCCGGGTTCTCTCACTTTCCTCCCTCCACAAAAATCAACATATCCGAATTCCAATTCAACCAGGTTAGAGAAACCGCATGAAAACCAGCTAAGGCTGAATTGTAGCTTCCTCTCTAAATATTGTAAAACAAATCTGTACATCACAAGGCTGCAAATTTTAACATCGACCTAACTTAACGATCATAGCCATGCCATTAAAAATCGCTTATTTTAGAACTCTTAGTACGTTTATAGACAGCTAAGAAGTTTCAGACGAGATGATCAGCATTATTAAAAAACGTGAAAAATTGCTTCATGTAGATCAAATAGTTGCTGCATGTAAGTGTGTGGAGAAACCCCCGTGGGGGGGGGGGGGGGGGCACTTCCTTACAAGAGGCTAATGGGGACGTGCCGCTGGATGGGGTCGCATTTTCACGACTGGATTGACTATCATGGGGTCGCATTTTCAATAGAGTTACCAGAATGGGGTCACACATTTTCTGATTTTTGGGGTAAGACAGTTCTTCATATTTACGGGTAGCAAACGTATCAGAATGTTTGTACTGTAGGTGAAAAGTAAAGTGTTCTTTATTTAATATAAGGTACATATATAAATATAAAGTGACTAAGTTGGGATCGGAAAATTTACATATTTGCCCAAAAGTGACTAAGATGGGGTCTATAATTGGCCACAGAATAGACTATTATGGGGTAGGGTCTCTGAGAGGCCAGCGGCGCATACCCAGCAAAAATTGACCCAAGTAGCCCCCCGGGGGGGAAGGGTGGGGGAGAAACTTGTCACGTTATTTTCTCTTGCTGATACTGTGTAATTTATACACGCTATAGGTTTCGAAATAAATTAAGACAGGTATAAAGTTGAACAGAACATACAAGTGACTGGACCTATTTATAAGTTTCTTCCTCAAGAATTGCGGTCATCATCTTATCCCTTGTAACTGTTCGGTATTTTCAGGCCGCCATTGGTTCCGTGTCGCTCGACATCGCTCGCGAACGTGGTTTCACTGGAATGTATCAAGAAGAGCTTGGTATTCAGGTACTTTTAGATAATAAATTTTCAAAATTGCTTAAGTCACCCTCGACCAAAATCGCTGGTCACCCCAGCATTGTGCCAGTCAATGATGAATAGGGGCACTATGTGAACACAACACAGTGACCCAGACCACACTTAAACCCATGCCAATATATCCAAAGTCGAACGCACCAAGCGTTAAGCCGCCGTCTTACTGTAGTCATTGGTTGATTATGTATGATGTCATCACAGTTCTATTAACGGTTACTTCAATTATCAGTTGAGCGAGGCGCGACAGAGTTTGGTGCCGAAGTTTTGGACTTAAAATTAAAAAACGTCAAAGGCAGACAAGTTGCCACATGACAAGGAGTCGTTTCCCCTTGAAAACAACAAAACTTGAACGTTTTAAACCTGGTCACCAAACTTTGGTCGCGCCTCGCTCGGCTGATAATCCTAGTATGATCCTACAAACCTCTTGCCTTAGAACATTCCACTATTTTCTTGACTGGTTGAGGTTGTCAACTTCCCATCTCAAAACAGTGACAAAGCAAACTACCTGTAAAATTCCATAAAGATGCCCCGGCATGTCCTGGGTGAGAGGCGGCTTTGCTTTCAAGATGCAGTATGTGTCAGAGAGCAAAAGGGCCAATTTATGAAAACTGCTAATATTAAAGCTGGGTTCTCACAACAGAATACCTGCCAGAGCTGCAGCTGTAGTGCTGGAGCGCCAGGTCTTGCTGATATAAGACACAACTGACGTTAAAGGAGCTCAGTCCTGGTATTTTGAGTTATTTTGGCCACGTGCATTATTACCTTTAAATTAACGAAAACCTGAAAATAATCGTTCACTAAGATAGAA